>VZRO01004341.1:740236-783488 GCA_013397915.1 Daphoenositta chrysoptera
TTTTTTTCTACAAGGGCTTTGAATATTTAATCCCAGCAAAAATGTTTCTGGAAGCTCATTTTTATGTGTCAGGAAGGGCATGCTTGTGGCCATCTCTCAGCTCCAGCAGCTCATGGCCTGAAGGGAACAGCAGCCTCTAAGATCACCTGCTTGGGCAATAAATGCTCATTATGTAGGAGCCTGAATGTAAATGTCAATGTAAATATACAGTAATGGCTAAATTCACACAACCCTCTCAACCACAACGTGCATCACAAACATCCTGGCACCATCTTCCAAACCCTTTTACCCTGAGCTGACTTTTCCCCCAGACAATCCATTTTACTTACCACGGTCTTCAAATTGCAAGAGATGTTTTAACAAAATGGTCACAGGTGGTAGGAAATAGATCTTTAGAGATTCTCCAGCAGTTTAATGTTGGCTCTATGGAAGGAACATATGTGCTGTGATTTGAGGTCTAAAACCCAGAACATTCACATTTTAGGAGAAAAATTATCTTGCATTAAATCACTTAATATCAGAGCCACTAAAGTTTTGATAACAGATACTTTACAAAGCAACAGAGAAGTTTAAGATGGAAGTATCTGAACATTTCCTTTCTAATAAACTCCATTTTGCCTTAGAATGAAGTTTGGATTTAAGAATATTCATAGCTAAGAAAATAACATGTATTTTTTTGGGTTTAACCTCATTATTTTTCAAGCTTAGTTACTCCTATGTTTCATTGTTAAAGAAAAAAAAAAAAGGACACTAAAGTTAACGAAGACTACAGGGTAAGAAAGTTCTATAAAAATCCAAACTGGTCATTTTCTCTCTCTTTCCAAGGTGTTTTTAGGGATCTTGCCACTTATTTTAAAAGCCAGCCTTGCCTAGGGCTATATTTAATAACTTAGAAAAGCCACTCCAACCCATTGTATAGCCATGCTGTACTAAAAAAAGAGACAAAACCCCAGCATATGTTGATGCATTATGTAAAGACTTTCCTTGACAAGATTTAGTTACATGCAAGCTTGAAATGCAGTGTAAATGTATTTTCTGGAGTGCTAAAAGTACTACAATACCAAACTGCCAAAAAGGTGGTTTTACATCACACAATAAGGGACCTTAAAAGAAAAAAGAGTTGTGCTCTCTGGGAGACAATATCTCGATCTATGAGCCCGTGCTCAAGTCAGAGCTACAAAAACAGTCAATATTTTCACAGTGAAGGAAGAGTCTGGAAGGAATATGTCAGTCCTTAGCACAAAAACGATGCACCAGCCAGTGTTGTTTCTACCTCTACTAAAAGAGTTTCAGCTACCTGGTGGATAGTTTCTAGTGGACAAAGTCCCAAGCCCCATAAAATCCCATGCTGAGGATGAATGCAGAAGAAAGATAAGATGTTCTGAGATATTTTCTCCTTCTGCTTCAGCCTTTGAGGAAACAGTCTCATTTCTACAGCACCAAATTTTCCATTCACAAAGAATAAATAAATAAATAAACACGAGCAAGCAGTCTTAAAACAAGCTATTCACAAAAACAATGAGTCCCCATCAAATCTAGTGGAAATAAGAATTGCTGAAGTAATTTTTTGTCTCCTCCTAATAGAGGCTTTATCCGAGTGACAGCTCTACTCTCACCCTGCTCCCTCCCACGCTGCCATCCCAGAGTGCATCAGAACTGTCCAGGCACGGGAGCCAGAATAAAGAAGGCAACAAATGCAAGAGAAAGTCAGTTGCAGGATGTCAAACTCCTCTGCAGACAGATGAATGTCCTCTCTTGTGTCCAGAAGCTTCCAGGGGAGACTGTGCTGCCTGGAATGGACTGGAAAACAACAAAATAAATCAGTTTATCAAAGACTTGAAGTAGTTAGTTGAATTAATTAATTCAGTATGTCAGTTCCAATCTCTTCCTGTGATTTTATTTCCTCATGTAATACACAGATGCTTCCAGTTTATGTGCATGACTCTACCCTATTGCCCTTTTCCCCAGCTCCCTCCTTCTGACAGGGAATTGCTGGATTCTCCTAGGATCTGGGAGATGTCAGGAAATCAGGTTATTGGTGAATGGGGGTATCCAGACCCAAGGAAGGAAAAAAGAAAAAGAAAAGAGAAGAAGAAAGGCATTTGCATTTTCAGTGCAACTCGTAGCCACCAGGCTAAGTATTAGATATGTTTGGCTGTTTGCTCTTCTTGGAAGGCTTAGTCACAGCAGCCACCTACAGAAAATAAGGGTGTCCTTACTCAGAGCACTTCAGCATATCCGTAGAAATACAAAGAATTTCAGCTTGCTCCAAGCAGACAAAAATAGAAAACTGATAGCCCTCATTCTATAGCTCTTGAGCTTGTCCCAATTTTTCAGTTCCTTTTAATTCTATAGTCTGTGGTTTCTTAAGTCATAGACTTCCTTTTCCCTTGTTTCTCAAGGCCACAATGTCCTCTTTGCTCTCTTCAATGCCTGTAATATTGCTTTTTTTGGGCCTCTTTTTATTTTATTAATCTGCCAAGATTAACAGAGACTCTTCTACAGCAGGTACACAGCGCTGTCACAGCCCGATGCTGCAGTTACCTCCGAAGGTTTTCAAGGAAGAATCACCTTCAGGCTACAACAGAAGGAGTCTGGAGCCATGTTTTACAACATCTCCACTCTTGCATGATGTGTGTGTGTGGGTGTTTAGCAAAATTATTGCAATGCTAATTTCTTCTCAGCCAGAATTGGACCTTCTGAGCTGTGAGAAATGTTCATCCAGATCCATTATTTCCATAAGTCTAGGCAAGCTCTGCGACAGGACAAAGTGTATCATCAGCAGTTCCAAAGGAAAGTGGTATTTAGAGCTAGATAATAATTTTAGGAGTATTTGGGATGTAGGAAGGAGTGAGAGAGGGAGTCCCTGCTGCAGCCTCTGGGTGTTTATTAAGGCTTAATTAATTACAAACCCTTCAGTCCACCTCCCTACCTGTGTTATCAATTCACCTTTATTTCAAGCTCCAGTTACCGTGACCCTCCTAATTCTTCTGAGCACAAAACCATTAAACATTAGGCCTGTTGGGAAAAAATACCCTCCATGAGGCTTTTTAATCCTGGTTTATTCTTCCCTTGTAACAGGGTCTGCAAAACCAACTTGCACTCATTACTCATTTCTTCACAGAGCCAAGAGTTCTTTTTGATAACCTTTAACAGTGACAGGCGATGGAGGCACCAGCCCTTCTCCCCTTGTGCATAAGCTTGCAAATCTAAAATAGGGCCTTAATGAAAAAAAATTTAAATATTATAACTCCACATTATATGTCATTATGATATATTGAATGCAAAGCAGCTGTTCCTGACAGATTTGGCATATAACAGGGGTAAAGTAATTTTACACAAATCATTATGTTCGTTATATTAAATTAATAGATTAAAATTAGTCAGCAATGTTTTGTAAGACCATCTTACCCACAGAGCCCTTTATCCTTATATTCTAAGAGGTTTTTTTTTTTTTTCTCTCCTCAATATTCTCTGCAGAGAGGACATAAATGCCCTGATCACTTGGAGCATAAGCCCCTAAATTCATGGCTGTTGAGCCTTTTCCAATATAAGCATCTGAAGAAAAGGTACTTAAGGGAAATAGAAAATGACATCATTTTTTTTCCTGATCTTTTGAAGAATGATTTTTTTTTTCCCATCCTACAGGAACAGATTCTGGACTAATTTTTCCTACCAAAGGCTTTAAAGTCTAAAATTCATCAAACATCTTGTCCTCAGAGACAATGTCATCCAAGTTCAAAGGATCTGCAGCCCTGCAAAGCTGATGTCTTATTTCAGAGCTCACGCCTTTGTTTTCATCGAATGTTTGATTTCATCAAATTAATCCACTTCTTACACTCCCCATAAATGTGAAAAAAAATTAAAGGCAGAAGCAAACCTCTTGATTCTCTGGAGAAGAGCACACATATACATACACATAATTGTACATGTTTATCACATACATTAATTTCGTATGTTTTTCTGATTTTTTTTCAGGGTAGAATTTATATATATATCATCAGGTTTTTCTTATGCTTTTGAAGAGTCTTTGAATTGAAAATAGTAGCCTTCCAAGACATTTGTTTTAATGATCATCATTATAATTAAGAGCATGCTTTTCATAACTAAATATAAAATGAATTTTTTTCATGTCAAGTCTGGGTCTGATTACTGATGGAGCAATTTCAAGATCTTTTGTTGAGAAGCATTTCAATATTCATTCAGAAAAATGTCAGGAGAACAGACTTCAACATAGAACTTTGGTGATTCATACTTATTCTGGTATTTTATCACTTCAGCTTTAATATCCAGTTAAAGAGAGAAAGTTTGAATAAAATAAGAATACTAATGAAAATCAAGCAGTCATATGCTACATCGTCTTCCACAGAATTTAGGATATTCCAAAAATTCACACATAGCTTTATCCTTCATCCATATCTGATACAGAGCAATGCAGAACGTTTCATTTAGTAGTTAAATTTGAAAAGTTGAGAGTAACTTCTTTTCAAAATTCAGTCTACTTGTCACTGCTGTATTAATGCAGAAGAAATTTATCTTTTCTAATCCAAGTTCTTTCAAAATCAAATGAAACTTAAATGTTATAAGGAGGTTTATAAATTCATTAAATTAATCTGACACTCAATTAAATTGAAACTAGATGTCAAACAAAAAAACCAGGGAAATAGTTTAGTGGTGGACTTGGCAGCATGAGGTCTATGGTTGGACTCAGTGACCTGGAAGTATTTTCCAACACAAATGATTCTATGATTCTATAATAAGTGGGATTTTCACATCAGTTTAAAAATAAGGAAAAACCCACACTTTCAAGGTCAATAAAGAGAACTCAGAAGCAGGTGCATATGGACTTTCACTCACAATTCCTCTAAATGAGACCTTCATCTGTTTTCTCTTCAAGTAGGAGCAGTACAAAAAAGTCCAGAAGCATCCTTAAAAAGGAAGGTCCGCAGATTCGCAAGTTACCCAGTTGCAAGGTGTTTTCTGTATAAGAAGGTAAGAATTGGCAGCATCTGTTGCTTTTTGGCCACAATGGTTTAAATTAGATATCACACAAAACAGCATCTGAGCATTTCACACAAACTTTCAGCTCAGATGTTAAAACTGCTTCCATGTCCTGTCTGAAGAATGAATATTTCTGAATATCGCCTTTCACCTCCCAGGTGAAAATTAAAATAACACACTCATTAAGAAAAAACAGGGTGTTGTATGCTTGGCTTGACACACCTTAGTGAATGAAACAGAAAATCCAGGCAATCCAGGCAAAAAAATTGGAAGTGTTTCTGTTGAGATTC
Organism: Daphoenositta chrysoptera; assembly: GCA_013397915.1. Classification (NCBI taxonomy): domain Eukaryota; kingdom Metazoa; phylum Chordata; class Aves; order Passeriformes; genus Daphoenositta; species Daphoenositta chrysoptera. The sequence continues at coordinate 745,528 of VZRO01004341.1, forward strand.
ATTAATGGCATTGAGGAGCTCCCAGTTGTTAAAGCCTTGTGCTGGGGTATCAATGGGAATTTGCAGATGTCCACTCCCAGTTACCCTTGGAAGAGCCACCCCACCCCAGGCTTTCAACACTCAGGCACCAGGAACATCCTTGGAGTAGCAGAGTTGCAAGTTGAACTCAAGGAGCTCAATTTGGCCTCTCCTGCCAAAATTATGTGGCAACCCCCACCCCACTACACTTCATGAATATCTTCATATTTGTGCCTTGTGCAGGGATGGTGCAGCTGTCTCTCACTTTTATTTCAGACGAAGGGGTCTCGGTGCTGCTTGCCCCCACGCTCATTTCAGAAGCCTGTATAAATCTTCCCCCACGTGGGAATCATTTTGAACATATTGAATAATGATTTTTCTATGTCTCTCCCACTTTGATGTAGCCTCTGAGGAGAAAAAACTATCCTGGAAATACCACTTGGTCATGTTTTAACAATTTGAGGATCGCTTCAAAATTCTTCAATAAAATGTAAGGTAAAAAAAAAAGGAACGCCAGAATTAAGTTCAGTTGGTAAGGGGCCCCATCCCCCCGCCCTCAAATTATAATGGAGCAACTTTTTGAACATATACTTTAAATTCACAATTCGTTTCTTATTTTTAGAGGTATATTTTATCATTTGATTAATTGCTTAAAACTGTACACAAAGATAAAGGGAACTTTGAAATTCATACCTTGGAGTATTAACATGTACTCAGGACTAGATGTAAATGTCAGAGAGAAAAAAGATCTAATGAACTCTTTATTGGTGAAATACAGTATTGCAGCTGCCCAGAATTTTAAAAGGATTTTAGCCAGCTCCAAAGCCAAATAACTACAGAGGTTTACTTACAGCAGGACTCTCATTCAGCATTTCCAATCTCTTCTTCCAGGGTTCTTTTAACATTAATAAAATGTCCAGAGAAAAAATAATAAAAAGAAAAAAAGTGCAACCACAGAAGAATTTTTCTGTCTAGAAAATTACACTACCATAAGTTTTCCTTTTCCCTGATGTCTTCTCTGCCATAATAATGGTTTCAGGATTTAAATCCTTTGCTGCTATTGTGACTTCAAAGCCTTAAAACTGCAATTGAATGAAGTAGTTCATCTGTCATTATTCAAATATGAAGCAATTATGATGAAATAAAGATAGAATTCCATTGAGAAATACCCCAATCAATTCTCACTTATATTTAACTAGAAACATAAAACGATGCTTAGAAGAGTAAGTTTAGGTAATAAAAACTCGGGATATAAAAAGTATGAATTACTGATCTATAACTTACTCATTTCTGAATAAGCTGTCTAAATATATTTCACAAATATTGACAAAAGTTTAAGCTTACGATGCAAAACTGTCTCTCAGCTGGTCTCAGAGAGAGAGTAGCTTTTCAGAAATATATTTGCACCAGTTTGAGTGCCCAGAAGTTCAGATGAGAGCCTGCAGAGGTTTTGGGGGTCTCTGGGCAGGTCGGCTCCCTCTGAAGTGTGTTTTGCAGGTGGGTGTAGGAAATAACACAGCTACCTCAGCCATGCCTTCCTTACAACAGGGAACACGGCACTGCTGGGTCAGTGCTGGCACTCGGTGATCTTGGAGGTCTTTATAACCTCAACGATTCTGTGACTCAGGGAAAGGTATTAAAATAAAACATTGATGTGGCTGCTTTGATGCCAACACGTCCTGTCAGGCCCCCCTGTGGATTTAGCCCAAAATGCTCATTTGCACCTTTTTGAACCCAAACAAAGCCCATCGCTACCCCAGGGGCTAGAATTTCACAGGGAATTCCCACCTGTACCCAGTTCTGTTTGGGAATATCTAACATGGGTTAAAAAGTTAATTGTTTTGTTTTAGTATCTTCCATCCTTTCTTGCATCTTTCTTGCTTAATCTACCCGTGTACAATAATTTGCTGGTAAAATGAAATCAAGGTGGGTTCCGTAGCTGTCAGATGAGGACATCCAACATTTTGGGGTTTAAGCTCTTCAAATGAGCCACATCCTTCCCATTCTCAGTCATGCCACAAGCTCAGATGAAAAAATTACTATGTCATGCCTTTTTATTCACTCACAGGATATTGTTCTTTTGGAAAACAAAGGCATCCTTTTCTGCTTGTGAAGGGAATAATTTGCTTTCTCTTTAGTGTTCCCATGGCAAAACAGGGTTAAAAATGCACAGATGGATCCTATAGTATTTTTTCCTCATCTTTTCAAAAGTTACAGTGAGCTTAAGAGTTCTGTACATTTTTAAATTTTGTTGTGCTGAAAAAGTTCACACACAATCAGGGATCTACGTATTCACATTTACCTTCATTTTGCAGGCATTTTCTCACTCTACCTGGGTATCAATTTTCTGTCATCTACAGATCCTCGTGTCCTGCAGTTCAATTTGAAAAATGTAATTTCTTCAGACAATCCAAGAATGAAATATTATCAGAATTAGAAAGCAGTGGTACTTAATATTGAATTTTAAATCAGAGATGTAACTAGCAAGAAGCATTCGGGGTATATACAATTAATTATTTCACACATAATTATTCCTGATATTACTCTAAGTGTGACAACTTAAAGCATTTGAAAAAGCAGACTGTAATATTCTTTTTTTTTTTCACAGAAGCTCTTTCCCTTGATATTCTTTTGCTAAATAATATGTAAAATACTGACACCTAATGTTAACTTCCAGTATTATTCATTTTGCAAAACTTTTACTTCAAGTAGGGAAAGACCATGTGAAACTGGTGCTTCTGCAGCAATTTGGTTTCAGTAAAATGAGTAAACTGCAATATAGTCTTCCCTTGCTTTTTAGAAATAATTTTCTGAATTTATATATATATGCCTATAAATGCAAGGAGCTTTCAGGTTTATCATCACAGCTTGTGGGTAAAATGAGAGAGTAACTCAAAAAAGTAGAAATAAGTGAGTTTAGATGCACTGAATTTAATCAAATCCACCAAATGGAACACAAATACTTATTTTTAAAGTCAGTATTTGTATCTATAGCTTGAAATGATGCTAAAAGACAAAATACTATCAAATATTTATTATTAATCTGTTAGTCTTTGAAACTTGAACTGCATATATATAGTACTTTACCTATTATGTGGTTTGCTTTCCTCAACCAGAGACACAAAAAATTAATTTCACAGTCTGTGAATTAAAAGCAGAACTCAAACTTCACAAAAATCACTGTTTATCTCCCTGTAGCTGCCAAGACAGCCTGTCTAAACCTGAGGTCTAGATGCTATTTAGAAAGAGATTTTGGGATTCTTACTCCTCTAGGGTTTGCTACAAGAAGGTTCAGCTGATATCAGAAGAAGATATTTTATAATACGACCTAGATCCAGATCTGGATTTGTATTAAGCTTGCCTGACTTTACAGGAGAGGCAAAAGAGACTGTTGGCACTTGTACACAGGTGCTGCAAAGGCACTGACACCGAATTAAACCCCTTTCCAGCACTGTGGACCTGCACACTTTTATACTCAGTGCTTTTCCATCAGCTGTGACTTTATGGAAAATGGTCCTTTTCTAAGATCCTGTCACTTGACAGAAAAAGTAGCTGAGCTGCAGGTGCAAGGATAAAAATAAACACACAAAAATACAGATACCTGGTCTGCAACACAACGATCCAGTCTCAGCGGAGCTGAGGAGAGGTGACGTCAGTGTAATCAAAACCTCTTGAGTGAGACAGAGCTTTCCAACTGATTAACACTCCTGTGCTATTCTTTATAACAATATTCTGGTTAAAGAAGCTCTTCTTACTCCTCACATGCACTAAAAATACCAACAAATGCTGTACTTGCAGTTCTTTAAGCTTTCCCCTGCACCAACAAAAAAGATTTCATTTACAACCAACACAATAGGTGTTACTGCAGCAAGGGTTTTAAAACTAGCCATCTTTAGGGAATTTTAGGGAACAGGTAGGTGCTGTGAAGGCCCTTGGGTTTCCTTGTGCAGCAGGAGGTGCTCTAAGGGTGTGAAAATTTCAACCAGTAAAAGTGGCTGTGAGCAAAACTGGATTAGCCCTCATTCCCCCCAAAATCCTTCCTCACCCCTGAAGTAGAATAAAAAGTATCACAGAGTCAGAGTACTTTGAGCTGGAAGGGACCTTTAGAGGCTCATCTAATCCAAATCCTGTGCCAGGGCAGAGACACCTAGAGCAGGTTGCTCAGGGCCCCATCCAACCGGGCCTTGAATGTTTCCAGGGATGCATCCATCACCTCTTGGAGCAACCTGTTGCAGTGTTTCACCACCTTCACTGTAAAAAACTGCTTTCTTATAGCTAACCTAAATCCACCCTCCTTCACTTTAAAACCATCCCCCCTTGTCCTATCACATCAATTTGTCCCTGTCTTTATTATAGGCTCCCTTCACATATTGAAAGCACTACTGGATGCAATTTTCTAAGTGTTTCACACCAAAAATGAGACACATTGAACATCATCAGAGAGCAAGTTTCAGCTGATTCTTGGAAAACGCTGTGTGAATAGCTACAGACTTTAGGGCTTAATTGCCAATTATGCCAAGGTGTTATTTATGCCTTAAAACAACTTTGGATAAAGAGTTGGTGAGATGTAAGCAGTTTTTTTACACTGCTCTTGCCTGTCTGGTGCAAATCTCTAAAAATTCGAGCCACACGGTGAGTTAACAATGAGATATTTCACTGCTGCTTAAAGAGCTCAGGGTTCATTTTGCCTAATTCAAACTAAGCCTCACTAAAGCTGCAGGGAGTGCTCGTACAGCCCTTCACGCTGCCTTACACAGGTCTACAACTCTTCTCAGCTTTCTTCAGCTCCTCCTCTCCAACAGGAGTACCCAGAAAGATAAAATGGGGTTTTTTTGGCCAACTGTACCACCACAAAGAAGGTGTCTGCAGTGTAAATTCATTCTTCAATTAAACCAGAACTTCAAAATATTGGGCCCTTTGGAAAACTCAGTGTGCAGCCGTCAGGAGTTTTGAAACAACTAATTGTTCAACTTTTACTTTTCAAGTATATCCTGCACTTTAAATAGAATTACTAAATTAAAAATGTAAATTGGACTGTATCTTTTAACAGTTGGTGATTTGTCTATTTTCCACATTTTATTATGCATATTTTTTATAATAAAGAAGGGATTTTTTTTTTTCATCCCTGTTCTAGTTGATAGCAATTCTTCCATGCTTCTCAAAGCTAATGTAATAAAACTACATAAAATGTTTAAGAAAAGCCCCATTAAAATATACAAAGCATACTAATTCATGAAGTCAAAGTCAAAGCAGAGTGGAAATATGAGCTTTAATAAAACTATGTCTGTTGTAAATAACTATTCAAGCACAGTCATTTTTTTGCAAATTGCATGGGATATAGCTTGGTCTACTCAAAGCAAAGAATAGCTCAGCAGGATAAATGCATCTTAGTCAGAAATAGATTAAAAGATACAGCTGAGCCATCAATAAGAACCAGATAGCACGGTATTATTTGCTGTTTGTTTTGAAGATGTAATTGCAGATCCCAGGATTTCAATAAATCTGTGCACATCACGGAAAGAATTGTAGAGAGGAACCGGGGCAACACGAAGAGCGTTTGGTTCTCGCATGTCACACTGCAAGACAGAGAGGGAACAGTCAGTAAATTCAGGTCACTTCATGTTTATCTGTCAGGCTATATTTTTAAATGTCACAACTTGTCTTCAAGGAAGAATGACTGGACTGATAAGGAGGCACGTGTAAAAGCTTTGGGATCCTCAAGGAACTACGGTGAGGAGCACGATTGTGAAGAACTTAGTAAGAAGAGTAGCGTTTTGCCTAAAAAAAGGGTGCAAAGCTCAGGATTGGCAGGACTCTAGCAGTGCCATTAAGGGCTTCAAACCAGACATGTAGCCCCAAAATTCACCTTAGTGCCTATAGCAACTCAGAGTTGAAAAGACACACAGCTGATAAAAACCCAAAACCACAAAAAACCCCATTCCAGTATGTGAGAGTGTCTTGTTCTAAAGGTACAAGTAATGGCACAGGTATTGCAGAATTTTTCTTCCCCTCTCTGTGATTTTGAACATTTTCCTGAATATAATAAACTCTCATATTTGAAAAATATCACTGCATTGCAAAGGCAAGCCAACAGTGTGAGGCCCCATGGCCTCTTAAAAGCAGGAGTTCCTGGAATTCCCTGGCAGCGCCAAAGCAGCAGCATACGTAACCTAAAAGAGATATTCTTTGGGAGACAAGTCACCAGCAGAAATAAAACTGATATCTCATTTATATGGCATTATGCTATCAGTCTCACCTCCCGGCACATCTAAATCACCCAATGTATGACCCTAAATTTCACTTTTATTCTTTTAGAGCAGTCCTGGACAGTAACTGTGCCATTACATGGAAGTGCTGCTCAGTGGCTTCTTTTCCTGAGTGCTAAAACACATCTCTAAGGAAATGACAGCTTTTCCACTGCTCCATCTCAATGCCTCACAAAACTTTTGGCCATTTGTGGATCAAGAAGATGACTGATGTAGGTTCAGAGCTCCTTGTCATGTATCTGTAGGTGTGCCTCCCATCCTAATGCACCCATATACAGCTCTAACCTCAGCAGTGACTCCAGAACTACTGGAAATAAGTCAACAGTGAAAGGGCAATATAGAGCCTAACAAATAATTCATAAAATAACTCTATGTATTTGATTGTTTGCACAAGTAAAAATTGAAGATGTAAGAAACTGTCACCAGTCCTAGTGGGTTTTTGTCTTATATCAGACTATATTTGAATAAAATACTTTTTATTCATACCTAATACTTAATATACTTAATACTTAAATACTTTTTTACTTGTTAAAAAGATGATGTTTGATTTACTCACAGCTACTCCTCTCTTCTCCAGCTCTTTAAACACAGATTTGATTGGAAGGGAAAATGACAGAGTGAGCTGGCATCCTCTGTCCTCAATCCGAGATGGTGTGATTATTCTTACAAAGGGCTTCTCTGGATTTGTTTTATCCTCACTGTAGTAATGCTTTATCAGGTATTCCAAGTAACCAGTGAGCAGAATGGATTTCCTCCTCAATGCTTTCATCGTAGTTTGACTAAAAACCTGTAATGGTTTGAAATCATTAGAATGAGAAGGTATTGCTGCAGAAAATGAAAAGGAAATAAAGAAAAAGGGTGGCAGATCATCCCTGGAATCAAGTAGTAATACCAGATAGACATTTTACATACACATGGCAGGACTGGGCTTTGGAAAGCTCAGGATGGTGTTATGCTTTAGATAATGACAGATGTTTGTGCCCACTGTTTAAAAGTTCCATACACATCTACGTCTGCATAAATGAACTTGCACATAAAGCCAGTTTAATAAGAGAGCATTCCTCTGCATGTCTGAAAACGATCCATAAATCCTCTATAGATGCAACAGTGCTGCATGCAACTCAATATTACATGAATTTTTTTCCCTGTGTGTACCTTTAGTACAGACCTTCTCCCTCTCTACAACTCCCTGAGAGGAGGGTGTTGCCAGGTGGGGTTTGGTCTCTTGTCCCAGGTAACAAGTGATAGGAATAGAAAAAACTGTCTCAAGTTACACCAGGAGATGCTTAGGTTGGATATTAGGAAGAATTTCTTAACTAAAAGGGTGGTCAAGCACTGGAACAGGCTGTCCCTGGCAGGAATCACTGTTCCTGGAAATGTTCAAAAACCACGTAGATGTGGCACTTGAGGACATGGTTTAGTGGTGGACCTGGCAGTGCTGGGTTAATGGTTGGACACAATGATCTGGGAGGTCATTCCCAAACTAAAGGATTCTACTAACAAAATCCAAGGGCCAAGACTGAAACATCATGACTGGTGTAACAAATTCTTGACTTTGAAAGCAAAAAATGTGTACTAACATATTGACTTTATAGCTTTAAGTCCTGTACAGGCTCTCTTTCCCCTAGTCCACATGAAGAAAAGAAAAAAATAGTCACTGATTTTTTTTTTTTTTTTCAATAGCTCTGTGCTCTTGCACAGCTACAAGAACTGGTGAGCTTCAGACACTCAAAATACCATGAGAGGTGCAAAAATGACTGCTTGAAAATGGCAGTGCTGTTTGACCACACAAACAAGATCGGTGTGGTAGAGGAGTTTGGGAGCAGAAGGTGAGACAGTTTCTGCTTTTGCTCTGGAAAGGCTCCATTGCAGGGAATGATGGAATAGGCAACCCCAGAAACAATTTACCTCTGCCTTCCTCAAACCCTCCCTTTCCTTCTTCCCATGGAATTGGCTGCAGGGGAAAATGACAAGATACAGACATGTGAGTGCCCAGCAGCCACTTCAAATCACATCCTGGCACATCAGTGCTCGTGGACAGTTCTCTCTCCACTGACTGCAGCTGCAAATCAGAGGCAAGGCAGTGCCCTCGATGAAAATCCATGATCTTCACTCTCAAGAAATCACTGTTCCACACTAGAGAAGTAACAATTTTAAGATCACTTTTATCATAACCTGGAAAAGCGTAAAGAGAGGTACCTGAGAAATCCTACTCAAATACAGCAGTGTGGATTCTAGCAGCATCTGAGAATCATTCTTTTGCAGAACATCCCAGGTCTCACTCCCTGATGCTATCACAGCCACTAGATGCTGCACAAAACCAAGAACCCCTGCATTTGTGTTTGAGAAATGAAATATGGATGCTGTAAGACAGACTTTGCAAGGGAATGAACATGACAGGGACCAAAGCCACCAGCAGTCAGCACTTGCACACGGCCAACAAAAATCTAGAGGTGCTTTCCTCTCCACCCAGGCAGGCAGAGCAGTCACAGGACTGTTCAGTGCATTACTAGAGGGAAAACAGAGACCTGTCTCCTATTCTTCCAGGATTTGCAGGAGTATGAGGGATGGATCTCCTTAGGCTGCATGCAAAAATCTGTTACCACAGGCTTTGCACAAAGAATATTTGGTCTCCTGGGTGAAATTTTTTCAAAAAGGTCTTTAAAATGTGTCTGTAGAGCTCTCCCCTTTTTTCCATAAAAGGCAGCAGCTAGTGCCATAACAGTCACTTTAAGCATTATTGAGGAATAACATCCATTAACACTTGCAGTTTTCATTGTTTCCATTGGAAACACTGCCTTCTGCTTAATGTGTCCCAGTGAAGGTGGCATGCAATTTCACTAGCCATCTCTTGCCAGACATGAAAACTATTTTGTTTCCCACTGTATTAGAGCAATTAGCACTGGGAAATCCTGGCTGTGCCAAAAGGTAATGTGGGCAGGGAAAGGGGAGGCGATGGAAACTGCTCAGCCCTCATTGTTCGAGGCTCCCTGCAGTGGGCTAAATGACACCAGCCCACACAAACCCGAGCACTGACAATCTGGGTCATAGCAGAATAGCTTTCAGCTTATCTCGAAGGTCACATAAAGTTTAAAACAATATATTGGATGTTTAAGGACTAAAAAAAATAAATTGTCAGGCGAAACAAGCAGCATGGCTGTGCCCTTTGCAGTCCTTCAGCGTTGCATGTAGGATGGAGAGAGTATAACTGGCAATTTTCTGACTTTGTTTGCTTAAGATGCTGTTTTTTCAATAAATACAGAAGAGGGATGTGGACACTGCTCTTTGTTCCAGCATCAGCTCAGCCATTCCAGTAGAATTAATGGAATGTTAAGCAGAAATAAATTTCTGCCATTTATGCTGGTGGCAAAACCTTGCTACCCAAGGCTGCCTTGAAAACCAGCTTAAGGATGATTTTACAGTAGAATATATTGCATATAGCAGGTAAATCTGAGTGACACCACCCTTTTGAGCCACAGAGACCCAGAGTCCTGATTTCAGGGGTGAACCATCCTTAAGAGAAATGCTGGGACATCTTGATGTGAAACACAGGTGTTTGGAGAACAGCTCCATGCTCTCAAACAGGGATGGACTGTGCTCTCCAAAGTGGATCAGAGGCTTTCAGCACATGGGTCACACCTTCAGAGAAAAGGAGGAATTAGCTCTGTACGGCAGGACTGCCCTTCCCACAGCCCCAGTGTCAGTGATTCATATAGAGATAGGTCACAGTTGGGGCTCTGCTCCTTTGACCACCAGAAAACTAATGATTCTATGAAAAAAAAAAACCTGGAGCTATGCCAAACTCATGAATTCCCCTTTTAGGAAACATTTGCAGAGAACTTCTCTCTCTTCTGTTTTTAACCTTAGGGAGAACAGGTTCCCTGAGCCACTGGATCAGTTGATCCAGGACACACAGAATACATAATTTTCTTTCATAAAGGATGTAAGTCTGCTTTGCTGGTGCAATATATGAAGCAGCAGCTCTGGATGCAACTTTTCAGACCTATGTGATTCCCCTGTAGGAAGATGCTGAGCAGAATCCTTCCCATAAGCAGTACTGAGACAAGTCACCAGTGGACTTGGTAATATCAGAGATCCCTTCCAAATTTAATTAATCTATTATTTTGAACCCTGAAACTTTCCATGGGATAAGGTGCTGTTTGTACTGAGCCCCTAAAACCAGGGGAAAATGCAATGCTAGAGCTCAGGTTTGGAGGTGCAAACCTCAAATACTCTGCATCCTCCAGCAGAGTTTGTGAGAGACATGAGGTGGTGAGTATATTCATTAAAGACCTTGCTCTCTCAGGGCTGTGGGGTTATTTTGTTTGCTTTTCATTACTTCTCCCCTTCAATTTTCAAATATTTCACAGATTTCTTTAAGGGAGACAGCAATAATACACGCAACATTCATTAAACATTTCTATACTCTTAAATTCAGGCTCAAAGTAAAGCAATTACTCACCTCTAAACTGGCATGCAGAGCACAGACCAGTAAAATTGGAGGATTTGATAACCGGAATCCATTAATTCCTTCACTTAGTTGTAATTCTGGAAAATGAATAACTTATATTAGTGTTTTTGATTTCTTCATTTTAATGGATTGGACCTTATCTTGAAGTCTGTCCTCGCGCAGTAAAATATTTCCCTAATGTGGCCCATAGGAATGGGTCATTAAAAGGAAATAGTAATCTATTCCCAGCTAATACTTTCAACTTCGAGAGAAGCCCAATTTTATCCAGCAGAAGACCTCATTAGCAGCTTCATGGGAACCAGAGAACTGCAATTAATTTGTTTAAATGGTGTGTGTTAACACCACCTTTACACTTGAATCTCTTTTAAGGCTGGCACGAGGCTGAGAAATTCCAAGTCAGCAGAGGCACGCTCGCGCGGAGCAAGGAATCACGTTCCTTAACTTTATTGAGCTGACGAGACTCATGGGAGGCTGCATATGCAGCTAAGTGTAGCTTCAGGCCACGCAGAGGAGTTGCCTAGACTTTGGGCTGTGAAATTCCACAAAATCTATTTAATAAATCTACAAAGCCTGGCTGTAAGTTCTGTGTCACCGTTCATATTTCACGCTCCAGCACCAGAGCAGGAGGATGCGGCGGAGGAGACGCTTTTCACGCACAGCAGACTGGTTAATTTTATAATGCCCAACTTCTGCCCCTGGAAACTGCTCACGGAAATGAATAAACAACGTTTTTCTTCTTCTAGCAGTATTTCAAGGCAATTTACGTCTCCTGCTGGCTTTCCATAGTGCCACTCTCTTGCATTTGGTCTGAAAACAAAGAGCAGACTGAGGCTATTAGAGAGGTGCTCTCCAGCCAAAGCCACATCAACAGGAGCTGCCGCAGAAAATTAAAAATATATTAAAAACAAAACAGCTGATCAAACCAAAAAGCTCCTTTCTCATCCTGATCTCTCAGGATATTCTGTCTGCCATAGTTTGGAACAGTCTTGCTGTCAGATTTGGACAGGAGTCCTCATTATGTATTGGGACAAAAAACACCTCACCATTTCAAAGCAGGTTTGTCTTACAACCCAGCCTTCCCTGGTGCAGGAAATTTGGAGATGCTGAAACATTATTGGGATTTCATGACTGATGTCAGGTTGCCTTACCTTTATTTATATAATTTCTCATTAATTCCAGTGGAACTAATCCTGAAGAAAGATATTACCCCAGTGAATGATAGCAGATCCTCGCTCCTCAGAGACTTATGAATTTAATGCACTGAGATACTTTGAAAGTTTCATCCATATTCTATATCTGCATTTTGAAGGTATTTCAGCAAAATATCTAGGAGCAGACCGTCAAACCCTTATGCCCACACATAAATTTATTCCAACAATTATTTTGTTAACTCCACCGCATTACATATTTGGGATGAGTTTAGCCTAATGCCTTTAACATAAACGAGGAAATGCAAAGTTCTGTCCTTTCTCCTCAAACTGCTACAAAAGTGAAGCTGGTTTTATATAAGTAAATAAAATAAGGTAAAATTGAGAGTGTATGAATACATACTGTTTTCCATGAGGAATCGTGTTTTGAAGTCATGGCCCCACCAGCCGATTAGCCTAAGATTTTTTAAAGAAAATAAATTAATTGAAATCTTAATATCTTTTAATTTAGCTTTGAGAGTTAAGAATTATATAAGATTGCACAATATATACATTTCTAATAATACATTTTATTTCTAGCAGTGACATAAAAATGCAATAAATTCTATAAAGAGTTAGCACTAAAAACTTAACATTACCATTTCAGAATTTCTCTTTTACTGCAAATGATAAAACACACCACATCTTTCAATTAACTATTGATTTTAACAATATCTATTCTCTCTGAATTCACTTCACAATACAAAAAAAATAGTACAGAAATATTTCCACTGTTTGGTTCCAAGGCATTAAATTCAAACCATTCTCCCCCTGCTCTAAAACAGTTTAATGAATATTGAAAGCTATAAAATCTGACTTAGTTTCACCAAGAAAAGGACTTTTTGGTGAACAGCAAGCAGACAACAGGACTTTGGAAAGAGAATGATGTGGGCATTGCCTCGTCCTTACTGTAAGGCCAGTGTGAATTCTGCATACACTTTTATTCTCCTGAACTTAACTTATTCTTCAAAAAACTTTCTTTAAAATAAAATCCAAACCAGTTTAATGCAATATTCCTTTAAAATCGTCTCCAGATAAAAAACTTCATACAATTATTTAAAGAATAATATGTCCGAGTTTAGATATTGAGATGACACTCCATTATTAACTCATATTCAATGAATAATATGCCCAAGGACATTGCTATAAACAATTTTCTAAAGCAGTTAGATGCAGTGAATCACTTACTGCTAGGGCACTGCAGATAAAATCAATATTATAAAATCACAGAGTCTTTCCCCACCTCTTTTGGGTTCTCCACTCCTGAACTCAGCACACAGTGGTATCAGTGATTAATAATGCCAGCCCTACTTGAGATTTCCCCTGCATCAATGCTTTTACAATATCAAGAAGTCACCATCACAGACTCCTTCCTGAGCTTCTCAGCTCTGTAGGATTGGTCATATTGGACACCATTTCTCAGTTTTCCCTATGCCAGATAGCAAAGTTGTTAGGAGAGAAGCCTGGCAAAACTTATAATGGTAAAAAATCTGTATGTAAAAATCACAGATCAGCCTTCCTGAAAGAACTCTGGGAAAAAGAAAGTCACGGCCCCTCCCTAAAGCAGGAGCATTTTGCAGTTTGCTTAAAAGAGCTGAGCTCTGCAGAATTAAGACCACATTTGAGTTAGAAACTTGTTATATGAACACTGCAGAGTGTAAAATAAAGTAGTTCGTATTTCTGTATAACAACACAGGTTTTATGTTTACTTCTGTGAGCTGCATCTAAACAGAGGGTCTACAGAAAATACATGCTTTTTTCTTTATTGCTGCATGATGTTTTTATTATTCTAAGAGCCATGAAAATTAATAGTGCAATATACCTCCATTTTAAATGAGATATTACATTGCCAAAATGAATACACCCCAAATAAAGCACAACGGAGCCTCTGCATGAGTGACTCTGTTGCTGATGCTTCAAATCATAAAAGATATTTCAGTTATTTTATAGGGACTCTATAACATATAGAAAACATTGTACTGTAAACCCTGAATATTGTATGTTCCTGTAACAATCTACTGATACCAATGGCACGCACATTCCATGAATTTCAAAAGTTTAAGTAGAAAAAAAAATCCATGGGAAATAAAACATCTGGACTAATAGTCTGTGAGAAGGAGAAAACAATACTATGTTCCACTTGGACCACAACAGAAAGACAAAGACAAAAGAGAGATCAACCAGACCATTACCCAGATCAGGGCTGGTGAAAAGCTCTCTGGTTGCACTCTGAATGCTCCAAACTCGCTAATTCTGAAGTTGGCTTCAACCCAGATATCAGCTGCAGCACCACGGAGGCAACTTGGAAAGTGAAATTTCAAAACTTTTCCAAAATGACAGAATGAAGGATTTTGTTTTTAAAGACAGTTTTAGATGTCTTGCCCTTTCCTACCATAATCTGACAATTTGCTTTTCCTCTTTTTTATTTTTTCTCTTTTGGCTGTTCTAGAACTTCAGAGGTGTCACTGCAGGATGTGCACTTTGAGGCAGCTCTGGTCCTACACTCTCATTGATCTAATGGTCCATATGGATGTCACGTTATTTGACATTTAAGCTGACAGGCTTCAAAGCATGGAAATTAACAAAATCTTCACAAATTGTAGCAATTTGCTGTTTACAATTTTCTGTGAAAATTTTGAAATGAAGGTTGCCACCGCTATGCCAAATTTCAACCTGTTGTGATGGGAAAGAGCTAAGGTGTTAAACCCCAAACATAATGCTTTATAAATGCTCACTAAAAATAATAGGCAATAAAACTGCACATTAACTTAGTGCAGTAAAATTTCTTATTAAAGAGTTGTTACTCTGCATGCAAAGTGAGCATTTTGAACTGCAGTCACCACTTCAACTATTCCTGCTTCAAAAACAAAGGCACCAAGATCTAAATGGATTATGGATTCTGAATTCCAAACCATAACTTTTGGCAAAATACATAAAGTGGAAGGCTCTGAAAAGCCATATATGATTTGCTTGTGATTAGAAACACCTTAAACATGTTAGCAACGGGCCTGTCAAGTTACAGGCTTTCCATGGCAGATAAAACCCATTGTGGGAAGTGTGTTAAAAATCAGTGTCTAAGGAGATAAAGGTCTAATTTAGCAAATGTTCCACTAAAAAGTTAAAAATGCAAATTTATCCAAACTAAGCCCTTGTGTTAACACATCACTAATCAAAATTGTTATCTCAGTGATGGATAGCTTTTGGTTGCAGCATCCTGGTGCCAGCCCCAGGTACCCCCAGCAGCCTCCCAAGGCTGCTCAATGGACATGCTCCTGCAACACCCCCACAGAGAACATCTCTCCATCCTGGAGCAAAAACTTATTTGAAATCCATTGCAAAATTATGCCAAAAAAGAGAGCAAATTAGTGCCAAACTAGCTGTGACTTTTTCTGCAAGGTGAGCATGTTCTTACAAGCCCACTTCTGTTGGAAAATAAGTTTTAAAATAGATTGTTCCATTCTATACCTCAAATAAAACCATTGCCATCATGGAATGGTTTGGGTTGGAAGGGACCATGAAGAACATCTCTTTCCAACCCCTGACATGGGCAGGGACACCTTCCACTGGACCAGGTTGCTGAAGGACCCGTCCAACCTTGTCTACGTCCTCACAGTTTGATAACTCTGAGCCTTTCTTGGGGAATTCTGCAGTTTCCAGTCTTTGCACAGAATTTTTACAAGTGCCACATAAAATTTAAAGTAAACTTTTACTAGCTCAGCTTCATGAAGCAAGTAAGAATATAATGAAATATTGCTTCAAGGTTTTCAATTTCTCTATTTTTTTACCCCAAAATGTTCTCTTGTTTTACAAATCAATGAACAAAGGTTTGCTGGGCTGGAAAATGACTGCAGAAAGGAACAGTATGCTCTTATTTAGTCATACTCTTTTTAAGGACATTTACACCAGGGAACAATCCCTTCAATAAGTATTTTTATTTAGCTCATTTTACTCCCTCATATCTGTCTGCATTAGACTGAAGCACGGGTTGTTCATAATTTGAGTCATCTCGTTTGTAGTTGTATTAATGATGCAGGAGTGCAGGATATAATGATCGTGATGTATGTGCAGTGTAAACATCAAAGAAGATCCAGTTAAAGAACACAGAAAAAAATACAAAAAAAATTCCTTTGACCTTTGCTTTGGCGTTACAGATGATCATGCTACTCATTTATAATTTACAGCCTGGAGCAACACGCGTCTCATTTCCCTTCTCAGCAAGAAAGAAAGGCAGAAACTCTTGGGTAGTGGTACAGAAAACAGGGAAATACCATTAATGTGGCCCAGCTTTTATAGTCCAGGGCAATGTGCTGGAAGTATCCTGTCATTATGTTGTGTGAGATAATCATTTCACAGCCAGGGGAAGGCAAGTTGAAAAGCTTCAGGAATACAGTGTGAAATTTGTAATGCTTGATTTTACATCTTCCAGCTTCCCTGGGCATGGAGCAGTTTGTCTCCTCTCCCTTATCAGGTCACAAAGAAACCTGGAAATTTCATAGTCATTATTTAGATTATATTAGGAGCATATACCAGCAAAGCATGTTATGTTTATGAAAGGATAGATTAAGCCAAATCATAAGCAGGCAGTTTTGGGGCAGGCTGTGTCCGCAAAGCAGCTGATGTAACTGCTGGGTGGCAGCTAAGCTCTTCATTCACACATTGCTTTCATTTTGCAAAAGCATCCAGGTGTTGCCAAAGATTTGTTTGATTTTTTTCATGCTGCTGTTCCAGCCATGAGAAATAGTCAGCTCTGAGGAGTTAATGAGACTTGTCACTGCTCCTAAAGTTCATTACACAGGGCCAGGCAGATCTTATGCAATGCCTACAAAGGCAGCCTCGTGCAGGGAAAAGAACGAAAGGGCCGAAATTAATGATTAAGTTCAGTTTCTTGCAGTCCTGTATGTCCACGGCACAGCTGGCTGGCTGAACAGCACATCCGTGTTTGAGGACACCTTAAAGACCTAAGACAGGCAACCAAGAGGCACAAATGCAGTGTGACACCAGTTTAGAGGGCAGAGGTTAATTGTGACACAAATATCACTCTCTTAGCAGGAAATGTGTGCCAAAAACACCCATGAGGTCTTAGAAATTAAACTACAAAAGAACACGGAAAGCCTGTAGTCTGGAGTCAGCCTGGAGCTGGGAACAATGTGCATCTGACTACGTTTGACCATCATCCTTCTGCCTAGCAGAACAGTGGTGGTACCACATCACTGGTGCCACATCCAAAGTCCAGCTTGCATATTTTAAATGCCAGGATTAAAAAAAAAAATTAAAAAAAAATTAAAAAGAAATGTACAATAAGCTCCCCAAACCCAAAAACATTTCTAAACATACCTTACATCCATATGTGAATCTCCAGCTCAACTGAAAGTTTAATTCCATATTTTGAGGTACATTTCTCCAGTTTCCTGGGCTCCATGCAATGAAATACAGATAGAAAAAGCACCCAGGACCCAGGTCCTGAGCAGAAGCATCTCCTAATGCTGCTGCACTCAGTCAAAGGTCAGTCCCAGAAACCAAAGAAAACTGTTCTTTCACCCCCTCAAATCTACTTTATTCTCACCCAGACCTACAAACATCTCTTCACAACCTCTGAGCACAGACCTGGTCCCCAGGCTCAACAGCTGGGCTCAACTCTTTCCATTCTACTCTGCATTAATTTTATTGCGGTTTTCTAATTGAATTTTTTATATGTTTTAATTTAATTTCTATGGCATTAATTTTATTGCAAGCACATGAGCATGATTGTGTTTCTTTGGATTCAATGCCAAAATTCAGAATAAATAGAATGACACATACACACACCAACTAAGAAAACAGAAAAACCTGCTCGTTGCTTTACATGGCATATTTTTGGCTCACTGGCTGGAGTTTGAGAAGGAGTTTCAATTTTCTTTGCTATCACAGACTTGTCTGATCATTGATGAGTCATTTGGTCTCTCCATGCCTCAAGCCCTCATCTCTAGGAATTCTGCTCAGGACTGATCTAACTCTCCCGTGAGGGGTGAGAATATATTTGTTAAAATGTGCTCATATATTTAGCAATGAGGACCATGTAAGGATGAAGAGGAAGACTTATTTGGAGCATCTTATACAGGATTTTTTGATATGCAGATAAGGAAAGGGTATGTGGAGATAAAGCTGATGTCACTTGGTATCTTCCCCTCCTGTCAGCCTTTCCCCAAATTATCACCTCACCCTCAAAAGTTGTTGCCAGTGCTATGTTTCTATTCATTTCAGAATCTTATCTTTTTCTTGATCTAGATCACTTAACTGGCATTTCTGATAAGGAAAAAAAAAGACAAATTAGACAAAAACAATCAAAATTTCTATTGCTTAATTCCACATGGTGTTTTACAGCTATGCTGAAACAAAACAAGCCCAGGTGGTTGGACAAGGTTATTCCACTCCACCCTCCCCATACTGAGCACCCCAGCAGGGTCCTGCTCTGAGCCAGGGCTCCCCTGCTGACAGCTCACTGGAAGGGAGAAAAGACATTTCAAATGATGTTTAACATGATGAGGGCTCTGATTAATCAAAACAAAGAATAATGGAAAAGTAGCTCCTGGTTTCATCACGGAAATCAAGAATTCAACGATTTTAACCCCCTTGTGTAGGTGAAATTCCTCACATACTGAGAAGCTGTCAGTTACGGAGTAGCCCCGCAGTACATATCTGTAAGGGCTAGGATTTGCACGGGGGATTAAGGGAGTTATAGCAGCTACCCCTGTTAGACTTTAGCAATATTTCAAACCTAACTTTCCCAGTCTCCTTCAGAAAACCTTGCCAAGATTGCCAGAAGCTATATTTAAAGCCTTTTTTTTTCTCTCCCTTATATCTATTTAGATATCCTTTATCCCAAATGGTAAGCTTGGACTTGTTTCATTATTCTCTTCTGTGCAGTGCCTGTTAATTTTAAGTAGGATCTGTTGTTAGAATTTGAAAAGCTTTTGAAGCCCAGGTAATTATTAGCCTCAGACTTCTGTAGTTTAGGACTTGCACACACTCTGCTGCTTTCCTTACCCTTTTCAACTCATTACAAATGTTTCCTAATTATTAAGCATATGTGACTTGTGAGCGGCGCCATACATTATTAATGGGGCAGTCTCTTAGAACTCAGTGGAAAAAAATCAAAACTCCTTATGAAAAGTTGCTACTGTGAAAGTAGTAACTTTTCATATTTAATATCAATGAGGCTTTACTTTGTCAAAGGACCAAAGTAATGTGATTGTATTAGAGGCTAATAGCATGACATTTTTCTTCTGTTAAGAGGCTTGCATTTTCAGTACCATCTAAAGGGAGACAATTTTTCTCCTCTATTTTGAGGCTTGTCTTGGTTAAAAAATAGCTAAATTCACTTTCTGCCTAGCAGCAAGTTTTAACAGCAAAGAACCAAATCCTGAAAAACAGTCTCATAATTTAAACAATGACACTTAGCTATGCAACTGCAATGGATGGAATTAAGAAACTTCTAGATTTCAGTAATCACCCTCTTTCCAAAATAGCTGGGCAGCTCCCAGATCCCTGAGCTTTGCTATTCTTCGAGGCGGGGGATTGAACAAAACTGTTGCCAAAATTAGAGAGGCTCTTGGGTGAAAAGCCTGGGTTGTTTGGTCAGTCGAGTACAAGGTGATTTACAGCTCGTGGGTACTTCAAGACAGAGGGTGCACACGCTCTTCCTGGATTGATTTTTACCTTGTTAGTCTTTTAGGCTCGACACAAGTGGGAATACACCAATTTCAACACGTCCATACATATTACCCCTCCAGGTCAAAACAAAAGGAGATTGAGTTCACTTCTGCAGCAGGAAACAAGTTGCTGTGGTCAGGGCATGAGGAAGAGGAATGGCTGCAATGCTGCCAATCCAATCAGGGCCCTCTGGAGCCACGCAGAGCTCTCCACCAAAGCTCCGAAGCGCTTGCCATGAGGGACGATAATTTCATTCGCCATGATCAGGCAAAAGAGAGGGATGATCCAACAGCAGACAAAATGGGAGCCTAAATTAAATCCCAGGAGAAGATTTCACAAAAAACAAACCCCCTAAGGCTAATGAAGTTGAATTAAAAACTGTTAAATCAGCTTACGAACAACTATTATCACAAAGTGCTCATATAACACTTTCACTGGCCAAATATCAGATATATGAAAAGGGGGAATACAGCCAACAGTATGTTCACACATTTAGTAAGGGGAAATTGAATGTTCTGCCTAACATCAGAAATTAAAAATCAAGCAGGGAGCCAATTTACTCATAGATATATTAATAAAGTTCTCGGTGATTTTTATAAAGTACTGAGTAGCTCTCAATTATTTTATGGTGATAAAAAAAAAGCATGTTACATTCTTTAAGAATTCAGTAATTTTTTTTCTAGTCTGTTTCAAATAGATTAAATTAAACAAGGGAAAGTAACAACCCCTCCTAGAGCTACTTTTAAATGTGAATTCTGACTTAAAGGAGACTTGGATAGTTTTGATTACTATGATGCGTTTACTGAACTATACAGTCTCTGCAATCCCTTGAATAAATCTTTCAGGGGAGCATATCTAGATAGATTTCTAAATAATAGATGTATCTGACTGAACTATAATATAAAAATTTTAAAATCTAGGAAGTTGCGCTTCGTTGGATCTTTGTTATTTTTGAATAATCACAATATTAATGCAAGACATTTATCATACCAGAATCCTTATTAGCTAAAATGTAGGTTATCACCTCTGCTCTTTGCCTGAAACAAGAAGCAATCCACATTAGATGCAATTTTTTTTATGACACTGGCTAGAACTAATTGAATTCGGAGTTTCAAGTGCTGGAAAATTTGCCACAGAATCCAATAGTTGTGTTATGAAACATTTACTAAATGATACTACAGGAGGAAAACTCAGATGGGGTCTTTTCAGCTGAAGTCTAAGATATGAAATAATTAAGGGAGAACAGAAATGGGCATCTTTCAGAGTTGTTTTGAAGAGTTTCTCCTCAAAAAGATTAAATGTCATCCATCACTAGAAAACAAAAATGTGACTTAGGGACCTTTCTTTATAGGGCTGTAGTTGCCCAAATTTTCAGCAGCACATAAACTAACAGTCTTTAGGGGTCTAAAATAGATTTGACATGAAGCCAGATATTTGACATGAGGTCCAATGTAAATATGTCATGTTTGACATGAGGGCCAACACCAGTTCCAGGAGCCCCAGGCCCTTCTCACACCAGAAGCCAGCGAGAAGCCATCAGATAAGGACACTTATATGGACTTATTCCCCTGTCAGAAAATAACTGTACCTGCAACTCTGACCTTCAACACACACTGACAAAATCTCCCTGCACTTGCTCACAAAGATTCACTCAAAAGTCATCTCAGAAAACTGTCAGTGAAAACAGAGGGATGCTAAAAAACTTCATTACAGTAGGAAACTATTCAATTTTTGTTCAATAATCTGTGCACAGCTAAAGAAAAGAATAAAGAATTATTCACGTTGAGCAGCTGTTTCTCACGGCCTGGGACAGAAAGAACCTAACATTTTCCCAAAACAGTTGCACTGGTGTGATTAGATCAGTGAGTTGATGTCATGCTGACTGAGAAACTAGGGACAGGAAAAGGAAAGGGAAGATTCTGTGTTTCTCCCAGCACCTCTCTGGAAACCACTCCTCAGACACTGGAGTGAGCTCTCTATGGCTGCAGCTGCCCTGCAGTTTCCACACAGTGGAAGGCAGCAAGAGGCAGCTGCCAGCAAGCACTGAAAACTACTCCGGTGAAAAATGAGGAGTAGTCACTGTGACAGTAAAAATTTACCAGCAGCGACAAAGAGGTGCGAAAGTATTTCACAAATGGAAAGCGAGAGGAAGGATGGCTTACAGAGAGTGGGCAGGAAGAGACAATATATGGCACGGAGGCCTCTAGGAAGCTCCTGACTCAGAGATACGTGGAAATGAGTAAGAAATAAAAGACAGCAGGATGTGGATGTCCTTTGCTGGACTTTGCAAGATAAAATAGATTTGATTAAGGGAGCCAAAGGAAAAAGAAAAATATGAAGGTTTCAGACGTGGTGAGAACTTCTCCTGGTTGAGTGCTGGAATAAAGGTTCAGCCAAGAGAAAGAGGGGGTAGGAGGACTAGAAACCCTATGAACAGGTGGAAGCAAATAGGCACAAGTGGTAAATCAAGAAAAAAAAAAAAAATAGAAAACCCTTTCATAATCCCCTGATGCACAAACCCAGAATACCAATTTAGCAAAAAGTAACAAGACTGAATTATTTTCTTAATCTGAGCAATGACCTTCCAATGACCTTTGAAAATGCTTATGGTTTGAATCGGGTGCTGGCTGAGACATGAATCATGACACGAGCTGTATGTGTGACCCAGAGCTGCAGCTAAAGCCAGAGAGGTGTTCAGCCAGGTCAGGGACACGAGGAGCTCTGGGAAACATCCTGGGCACAAAACCCCATCTGAACCCACAGCTGACTATTACAGGAACAGACTCCAGGGGACACGAATGGGGAGAAAACTGATGACTGTTAATGGCACAAAAGCATAAAGGCTCTTGCTGGTGCTTTCAGCTTAGAGCAATTTCAAGCCATACCACGACCTCAAAGCACATTCTATAAGGAGAAATTAGAAACAATTCCCCACTGTGGTCTAATGAACCAATAAAAAAGCATGAGAAAATCTCATTTTTAAAGGGCGTGTGCAGACTACAGGTTTAACTGAGAATCTTAGGAGGAAAGCTTCATAGAAAGTTCCAAAATTTCTGAAGTAAAAAAACTGAAAGATGATCAAATACTGAAAGTGAGTCAACATCTAGTAGGAAATCCCAGATGCAAAATTATATTAGTTCCAGCACATTTCTGCACAGAGGTAAGTGAGCTCTTAGTGTAAACGGCAGAAGATTTACTTGAGGTTTTTTTTGTTAAAAATAAACTCTTTCCAGCCTAAGATAGAAAGGTTCTCTGAGGTGGTTACAGAAACACACAGATGAATGGATGAGAATAAGAGGAGAAATAATGCCTCTTTTTGTGACTTATTAAAAAAGCAGGCAAAGAAGGTTTTCTTTCCATTTTCTTAGAGGTGTGTGACACCAGTATGAGAGCTGCATTTCTGGAAATTCATTCAGCAGGAAGGAAGCTTGCTGCTTTGTCTTATTGGGAAAAACCAAGACACAGCAAAGTGCTTTCAAAACTACCTGCCTGGAAGTGGAGAACTGAGGCACAAAGAGCAGGCAGATAACAACACACGGTCCTTGAAGTGCGGGGGAAAATCACAGCAACCATGCAGACTCCAAGGAGAGCCCCAGGATCCCTCCTTGCTAGTTAACAGGATGCAAGAGTCACCCCCAGGCTACGCTCACCTCTCCATCAGGCTAAGCCTGTTGGCTCCTTTCATGTGTTCGAGCAGTGGTGTCTCACACCATTGGAGAGGTGGCAGACACGAAGCAGATCTGCAAGGAGCAGAGCCACCTCCCTCTCCTTCCCGAGGCTGGGAGTGGGACAGGACCATGGCAGAGCACACAAAGTGATGTCCCTTCAGCGTGGTCCAGGAGGAGAAATGCGTGGGAGTGCACCCAGGGAGTGAGGACAGCACATTTCTTCCACACTCACCCCAACTATCCCTTAGGTGGTGCAGAGTTCACACACAGCACCTTTACAATCACCTTGAAATCCAACCAGGGCAAAGATGACAAAACAAGAGGGAAGACCTTGAGGGAGGAAAGAACAAGAAGGTTATTTATAATGAGAAAAGAGGCAAGATTGCTTGAAGATACAGCTTAATTACAAGGAAGGATTTGAAGGAAGAGAGAGAGAAAATGCTTGACAGAGAACAAGGAGACAATCATGGGAGCCACGTAAAAGGAGCCGAAGAAAGAAGAATGGGAATAGATGATGTGAGTGCACATTAACCTCTCTCGTTTTTTCTCCCTAAGACTCACTCCAAAGTTAAAAAATGCACTTGGATATTTGCCATGCAGTTGGTGAATCCGAGAACACACCCCTGCAGGCCCATCATGGGTCTAGATTGGCCTAATAAATCACTTGTCCCAAGACAATGCAATTAAGCCTAATTAGCCGATAGCTTTATTCCTAAACAGTCTCTTCCCAAGGGAGGTTTTAACTTTTGGTTTCTAAATTAGCTCAAGGAGCTAAATTGCTCTCATCTCCTTGGCAAAGCAACAGTTCATTTCTACCTCAGCACAGGATACTTCATGCGCTCGGGGGACACGTGTTCACTGCACGAGTAGTTTATTTACATTAGCCCACAATCTGAGTCCAGCAGGACCAGTGAGAACCCTTCTGGAAACAGCAGCATGTTCACTGCCATCTGTCACCACTGACTTCCCCACCTGGCTGCACTCAGCACAGCTTCCCTACAAGTCTCTACATTGCTTCTCCAGATCTTCTCCTTGACCAGGACAAGGTGCTCTGTTCTGATAAAGATTTCAGCAGTGTTGAGATATTCAGAGGTGACAAATTCAAGGGGTCAGTGATAAATTGTCTGAGTAAAGTCTGAGTAGAAGACTCAGTCTGAGCAAAGAAATTCTTCCCTGGGAGGGAGGTGAGGCCCTGGCACAGGGTGCCCAGAGCAGCTGTGGTTGCCCCATCCCTGGAAGTGTCCAAGGCCAGGTTGGACGGGGCTTGGAGCAATCTGGGATAGTGGAAGGTGTCCCTGCCCATGGCAGGGGGTGGGTGGAATGAGATGATTTTTAAGGTTCCTTCCAACTCAAACCTTTCTACAATCCCATGATTCCTAGAAACATTCTAAACAAGAGCACCGTTAGTTTTTTCCAGTACAGCAGATATAAAATAACCTTCCAAATTCTTTTATGACTGTCCTTTGCTTTCAACTCACATTCCTCCAAAGTTACATTATTTTCAGCAGTTTTACAGAAGATTCAGCTCTTTATTTTGGGGATTATGTGACAATAAAATACTAATGTGATATCTCCTCATAAATGAAGAAAATGAGCAAAGAAAAACTCAGCAGGAGCTACCAGTCCTAGACAGTGCAGAGTAACCTCTTGCAAAACAGAGTTACTGAGAGAGAAGGTTTGCCCTGGAGCAGGATGGGGACCCAGAGCACCTGGGAAAAAATGGGAAGGCAGAAGCGTAAGGAGTTGGAGTAGCACATTTCTGTTTATCTGATGCCAGGGTTAAAGCTCACATACCAAAAAAAAAGCTATGCAGGTCTCTATAAAGAAGTAGCAGGAAGCTATTTGTGCTCTGGCATTTTCATCAGCATCAAAATACCGAAAGGGGAAGTGGTCTGGGAAAAAGAGCTGATATCTCACCTCTGGATGTGAAGAAATTGGCTGAAGATGCCTTCTGTTCCTCAAAGCTAATATGAAATCATTACCTTTTTGCTTCTTGTTCTTTTAAACTTTTTTTTTCTTTCTTTCTTTTTTTTTTTTTTTTTTTTTTTTTCTTTTAATACANTTTTTATCCTCTAGTAGAAGCCAACACATTCTTTGGACATCAGCTGCTTCCTGCACATGCAGCATTTTTTCACATCACAGAAACTTTTCACTTTTAAACACTACCTGCTGCTAGTGTGGGCTAAAGTCTTGATAAATCCTTTCATTTTAAACACCGTACAGTTTTCATTTAATCCTCTGCCAGGGTTTATCTATTATTTTCCTGATTGCTTTAAATACATTTATTTCCCTTTCATCTGTTTAAATTGTGCCTTACTTTCGCTTAGCTTACTGTCTCAGGGCTCTGTAACTTTGTTCCCTCTTGTCCCTTTCACCACCTGACAGCAGAGCTGAGACCACTGAGCACCTACACCTGCAAACACCCTGCTGGGAACACTGACTCGTGCATCTTCTCCCCCAGGTGCTCACAAACATTCACATTTCATTACAGCTAAATTGCTTGGTAATTCAAGTTATCCTTTTTATAAATGGAGAATTAGGGAGGCAGAAAAAAAAAAATCAAAAATTAAAATGGGAATTATTCTGGAGCCCAAACAGCTAGACAAGCAAAATTTCAGTATTAGCAGGTCACTTCAGTGCTCTGTGTCTTGGAAACCTCCCCTCTGCACCACTTACATGCAAACCTGGTGGCACAGGCTCAGCCTGCATTGACCCGATGGTTGCAGTAGTATTTCATAGCCCTGCTCTCTCCAGGTCCCTTTTTTTATTTGAAACCTTCCCATAAAGAAATCACTCTTACACAATTAGCCAGGGATATATTGCATTGTGATATATGGTGCAGGTATTAAAAAAGCTATTTGAGTATTAAGAGAGACTTCAAAGGAGGTGAGATCATGGGAGAATGGGGATATATTGGACCCATATATGTCAGATTGATTCAGTTTTACTGCTCCAAGGAGCAAGATGGGGACTAGCAAAGGACTACCCCACATGCTTGGGTAGAGATGTTAATTGGGCTGGTTACAACGTGTCACTTTTAGACCCATGGCCCCTGCAGTGAATTAGAGAACCATCCCAAGCTAAGCCAAGGTGTTTGCAGGACATCAGGATGGTGTTTGCACTGACACAAAACATCAACAGGACACGAGACTGTATCACCCTCAGCTTCCATCTGGTTTAAGGATCAAGCCCTGCCCTAAGGCATAAACCCTTTCCTAAGATACTGAATTACCAACTTTATAACTCCTGTGGGAAGCTTGCACTTCCATGAAGAGGAAGAGTGGGACTGGTTTGCCTTTAGTCTGCCTGGACATGCCATGGTATTACTGATTTACAGCAGGTTTGGGTTGTGGAGGTTTGCAGTGAGGCAGCCACAAAGCAGAAAACAGTTCTGTCGTGACCTCATGAACTGATGGTAAGGCTGTTAAATACTTTAAACACTTTAACCACTCTTTCTCAAGTTGCTTTTTAAAGGAAAGCAGCAAATAAGTGGTTTGTTGTTGGGGGAGCAGGGTCTGGAGGGAGCAGCTGGAGGGGAACCCAATTTCTTGAACTGGGCATAAGACAAAGCATACTCACAAAATTAAGGGAAGTTAAACCAAAATACCTAAATTCCTGTGGTGATGTGCAGTAGCTAGGTTTGTGGGGTTTTAAAATGAAATTTTGGACCCAGCTCTTTTATTTTCAATAAGTCATTTTTGCCTCAGCCTCAGACAGTAAAAGGCAAACATTCTGTCTCTCTGAATTACAGTCAAAACATGCGTTTTCCTATTAATACACAATAGATTATTCCCATATAAAAATAACTACCTAGTCGATGACTTGCAGGAAACACGAAGGATGAGACAAATTAGAGAAATTCATACAGGTGGCTAAAAAGTGACTTACCTAATACCAGCCGTGAGTTAAAACAGTATTTCAGACAGTTCAAACGACAAAAGGGTGTCAGCTGGACTGGAATTTAATTCCCTGCTTATGTGTGGGCTGAGGTGCAAAGAAACAAGTGGTTGGTGTTTCTGTTCTTGACTGAAGTTGTGTGGCCACTGGGTGTCATCCTTGATTCAGATGACAGCCCGGGACTCTGCAGCTACAGCGCAAAGCCTGCAACTTCCCCAGCAGTTAAATTCCACTCTATTTGATTGTACAACATACAGCAAATTGCTCTGCATTTAAATCAGCTATAAAATTGAATACTTTGACATAGACAAATTCTCCTTTGTCTCAGTGCCTTATTTGGAGACCTGAAATGGCTGGTTGATGCAGGAAAGAAAGAAAAGTAATGCAACCGGGGCATAGGAACTACAAACAATTTGATGAGTGATTATCAAATCTCGGGAAATATGAAATAACTATGATTAAATAATGCAGAGGGTCGATGCAGGAAGTTTGGAATTATATCCTTAATTGGTCCCCAGGCTGGAGAAGCCTATTCCATATAGGTAATTGCATTTAAGATCTTCAGTATCCAGATTCAGTATACAAATTAATGACTATGTATGAAGGAGCTGGTTCAGGAAAAAATAATTTAAACTCTTACCTACAATACCAAGCTAGTATCCTCAGAAAAGTTCCAAAATGTCATCAGGGAGGTAAAAAGACTGAAAGTTCTTGGTATTTTATTCATTCCACCTATAGATAATCCATAATTTTTTCACATTTTTCTCACTGTTCAGCATCTTCCCCACAGCCAACATCCACAGGAGCCACACACCCAGGTGTGGCCACAGGAACAATGCCTGCACCTGGCTAACAGGGGAGCAGGAAAAAACCTGTCCAGAAGAAACATCCAGATATCTGGAATGTTTTGCCAGCGTTCACATATAAGGATCGAATCAGCTCACAACAGGTCATATGTCATCCTAATGAGTTTTCTGTTATGGGTGACTGAGAAGAACTTATCAGCGTTATTTTGTTATCTCCTGGGAGTCTAGACAGTCTGAAACCAGCACAAAGTGCAGCAAAGCTGCTTATTATAATATTATTTGTCTCTGAAACCTGATTTAGTTTGCCTTCTTCAAGCTAAAATAAAAGGAAGTGCCAGCAATTTCTCCAAGCATTACAGCCAGAAATGTTTACATTTGTCAGTGCATTAAGAGTATTAATCCCACTGTTCTTAATATGCATAGATAGATTGCAGCCATATAATGGCTTAAATAACAGGTGTTTTTGTTAATGCAGCTAACCTCAGTTGATAGCTCAGCTTTCCATGGATTATTCAGTCTTTCAGAACAGATCTCCATGTAATACTTCCTAGCTTTACCAGTGGATATAATTTTAATGAAAACATGCCACTACTAAAGAGCTATTAGACACTGGGTTGAAATTGTCTTTGATTTTATTCACCAACCAAAGACTTCAATGATTATTTTAAATCAATTTTAAAAGGGAGATGTTAAATATTCTCTTTATATTAAACAGCCTCATAGGCATGATTTAGGGTGCTTGTTTTTAATATTACCAACACTCTCTTTTATGGTTCTATTTAGTTAAGAACTGATAGCAGACTTAAAGGAGGAAATGCATTTTAAATGTAAGCATGTGTATTAACAATTTCAAAATTTACTAAAGTTAGTGTAAAAGAACCCATCTGAAGTAACAAAGTCCAATAACCAAATTGTCTAAATGTTTACTACCCTTTTTATTGATGCAATGAATCAGTAACAAATATTAGCCCAATGAGTTTTTCTTGAAACAGGAATTTCCTTCTGTTTCTATAAATATACGCATAGATGCACATGCCCATATTCTATGGCTAGGAATTGACACAATTTCACTTTCAGACCTCAATTCAAAGGAAAGATTCTTTCCTGTTTAAACTTCATAGCACCTTTTATTTGGGAATTTATTATTAGAAAAATACTTACGCTGGTTTAATACTCTTGGAATGCTTTTCATGAATGTAGGCACCAGCGAGGCCTCCTGCTCCAGAATTTAAATACTGCAAAGAATAAATCAACATATTATCTGTAAAGTATCACTTTCCTTCCCTCACCCTGATCTATAAAACAAACCAATTTTAACATTTCTAGTGGTTTCTAGATGGAGATCTTAGCATTTGTCACAAAGTGCTGATGGAGGTAAAAGCAGATATATTTTTTCAGATTAGTTTTAAAAGTATCTCTCTTGGCTTACGTACGGTATTTGAAGTCTAACAGGCCAGAAAATTGAAGTACATCTGAAACAGTTCCATATCATAATATATATAGCAAAGTCATCAAACAATTCATCTATGTCTGCCGAGTCTTAATCTCACTAGGAGTCAAAGGAACTAAAGATGCCTTGCTCTGTGATCTGAAATTATTGAAGTTTAGACAAGAATATTCCCTTCTTTGGGGACCACTTCATAAAATATTCTAGCTGCGAGACCTTCTTGGTGTGAGAAATAAGAGAAGAGCCCCTGATCCTCTGTCCACAGGGCAGATGTTTAACCACCACCAGCATCCATCTCACATCCACAAGACCTTGTAGGTCATTGCCACTACTGTGTTTTGGAACCACTCATGACAAAGGCACCACTAAAGTCAGTGTCCATCTCCTCGTTGTGGCCAACTCAAAGATTCAGCCAAGCCTTGCTCAACAGTTCAGGTGCAGTTCTTATTCACCTGACCTGTTTGCTGACCCATGAGATAAGTGACGTTATGGAAAACAGTCTCCAACAATGAATCTGTTTTACCTTGTAGGAGCACCAGCAGGCAAAATCTACTCCCCAGTCATGCAAATGAAGCTCTACGTTCCCAACAGCATGAGCCAGGTCGAATCCGACAAGGCATCCCTGCAGGAAAGAGATGATTATTAGGTTACTTATTAAGATAATCATCACTGTGAAATTATTTTGAAAAGAACACCTTCAGAGCTTAACTTTCTCTATATGCAGGCTATCTAGAGACCTTTTATAGAGGCAGAGAGTGATGGGATAAGTGGGAATGGATTTAAACTGAAAGAGGAGAGATTTAAGTTAGATGTTAGGAAGAAATTCTTTTCTGTGAGGGTGGTGAGACACTGGAACAAGTTACTCAGAGAAAGTGTGGGTGCCTCATCCCTGGAAGTGTCCAAGGCTATGTTAAGTGGGGCTTGGAGCCACGTGGGATAGTGGAGGGTGTGCCTGCCCTTGGACAGGGACAGGTTGGAACAAGCCGATCCTTAAGGTCCCTTCAACCCAAACCCCTCCATGTTGAATCTATCAAGTCCCATCTGTTCTGAGTTATTACTAGAAACACGATTTCTATGCCACAGATACACGTAGAAATCATCAATTGTTCTGTGTTTTTCTTCAAGGATGCTTGGATAGGGTTTAGATTGCTGAGGTTTTGACTGTGCAGTGCAGTGGAATCACTCGAAACAAGTATTGAGAAGAAATGTATAAATACAAACTCTTGTATGGCACAACAAACCTCAGGCAGAGACAAAGCAGTAAGGGACATAATGATGCCAGTTACCCATGAACAATTACCTTCCAATACATATTCATGCTCAAGGTGTCCTGGTATTTAAACGAGGAGGACCTTGCTCTTTGGGAATCCAAATGGATGAGGCAGCAGCTTATGAAACGCTTTGATCTTTAAGAACTTTTATACTTGTCCTTAGAAAGAAGGATTCTGTCGTTTCTCTGTGAAAATCTTGTATTTGCCATAACTACAATTTGCACAGGACATTGGGAAAAAGAGGAGGGGGGAAGAACCCAACATCTAAGGACGTGAGATTTCTAGATCTAAAAGTAAGAATTTTACACATGAAATAACCACTGGATGGCAGCATTTTTAAACTAAAAAGTTCTTCCAAACTTTGCTATTTATTTAAGAGCAAAGAAATAAAACTGCTTTTTGTGCCTGGACTACAAATTAAAATGCTATTTTACATTTTGCTTTTAAAACACAAACAGCTTGCTTGCAAGCAGCAGGGTAGGAATAAAAGTGAGAGCACAGGCTTCAGAAAAATCCATGTCCAATAATAAAACAAAGGGGTTTTTTTAAGAATCTCCTGCTGTTTCTTGCATGGAGGGAGTCTTAGCTAAATTATTTAAGCAGTACTTTGGTATATTTAATCTTCTGTATAAACTAGATAACAATTTGAACGAAGAAGCATTTTAAGAAGATGTGACATGTTAATTCTAATGGAGACATTTGTGAAGTTATCAGCTTGAGAAGTTGCTCCAAAATGATGGGAAGGAAACTCACTGCCACAGCATTTGCATGATCTAAATTTTGGAATCAGAGTCCCAATAAATAGCCATGGTGGCTTGATTTCACAGGGACACACAGAACTGAGTTGAGACAAATCAACTGAAATGGTGAAGCCAATGCAGAGAGGCTGGGGCACGCTGAATTCCCATGGGTATGCTCTCATTCAAGGATAAAATGGCTTTGGATCAGAGAAATAAGCTACAGCACACTGAAGGCAATAGCCAGTGAATGAGGATATTCTCGTAGGGTTTTAAAGCATTAACTTCAAAACTTCAGTTGACTGGATTTAAACCTTAACAGGTACATACATCCCACACAAACTTTTGGAAGCAGTTCTATGACAGATTCACTGGTTTCAGTGGAAACCAGGAATAACACAATGACAGTCTTGCAGAATGTGTGTGTCTGGCAAAAACTGAACCAAATAAAACCAACAACATTGAAACAAATTAAAAAAAAAAAAAAGGAAGTTGCTCATAAGGAAAAAGCATGTAAGAAATTTAATTCTATCCATCATGTGCCAAAAACAGTTGTCTTTTCCCTGTCAGTATGTTGTAAACTCTATAAAAAGGTATGTTCAACCACACAATGTCAAATTATGAAAATACAGTAGACGGGAGGAAGGAGGAGGCACCTTGGGACAGTGGCAGGTTGGATGCCCTCACAGTAATGAGGCTCCTTAACCACATCTACACGTGCGACCTTGACGTGGACAAACGTTCCTGGGCACTGACAGTGGCTGCAATAGATCAGCTCGAACCCACAGCAGGCTCAGAGCCCACAAAACGGCAGGTCATTGACATAACGCCCATGGGCCCTCCTCCTGAACTCCTTTAGCTGCTCCCCATCACTTTGAAGTTGGTTGGCAAATCCTACTGGGATCAGATCCTACTGATCAACTGAGTATTGAGGCACAGCCTGGAAATTTGGGTTCGGAGCTGGCAGGGTGCCTGCATCGTCTCAGAAACGCCCACTCGCTCCAGTTTGTTCGAGTCGTCATCTGCAAGATGGGTTGTGCTGGTTTGCTTTCCCAGGGAGGTGTCTGGCACTTGAGTCACACAAACAGCAAATGTTTAGCCACACAGATTGCATGGAGAAAGTAAAACAAACTGAAGCAGCTCTCCCTGCACAAGCCACGCAGAACCAGGACTGCGTGGGAACGGCGCTTCCCCAGACTGGGGGAAAACAGAGCTCTCCATCTGCTCCGGGCAAAGGAGAGGACATGTGCTCTCCCCTGCCTCTTCCGTTTTATTCTAACATCTAAAAGTCATTTCTGCAAAGTGTCTGGGTAGCTGCTGATAACCAGCAGGTAACAACTCAGCATGGACAATGACATTTGGAGAGAGGGAGAGAAATGACAGCTTCATGCCAGCAAAGCTGGGACATTTAGAAAGAGAGACAGGAAAAGAAATGAAGATGAAGGATCTTAAAGCTCTTCCTACTGGGACTCAAGAGATTAAAATATTTTACATAATGGTACCGAGTCATTGGAAAGTACAATATAACTTATGAAATGAAAATTGTGTTTGAAAGGTAGAGTCTCCTAAAAGTCAGCCGTTTCTTCACTTGTGGAAGAATAAAACAACTCAGCCTCCTCCATCCTCTAGAGCAAGCTTGAAAGTATGAAACAAGGAAAACTGTTACATCCTCCTCAGCCTGCTGATGAGTCTCTTGCACAATACGTAGTAATTTTGATTTATCTGAGAGACCTTAGATGGAAAAATAGCCTGAGGTAATTTTTCAAGCTTAATTTAGTTCATTTAATATTTAATGACTTAATGAAGCTGTCTATGTGCAGAGCTTTCACTCTGGGAGGAATCTTAATGTACGCAGAGAACTTAGGAAATTGGCTTAAAAAATGTAAAAGGAAATCAGTAACTTAATTCATAAATGATTGACCTCAAGAATCCTAGGACATTTTCCAGGCCTCCAGAGCTCACAGCTCAAATCTCTAGCCAAGCCCTGATAGGGCACAACACTGCGGGATTTTATTTCAATTGTACATTAAAAGAATTATTAAGACCATCTGTGTAGGACTTTTCTCTCTGACATACTGGCTGACAAGTGATTTTTTTTTTCCCTCTCTTCTTCTCAAATGACATTTTCACCTTGTATTTTCCCCTTCTGACTCGTTTGCTTGTCAACTTTCCCCAGTGTATTTTCTGTTCAGGAGCACAGGGGTCATTCACCACCCTTCATCCCTGGGTAGGAAAACCTTGCATTTTTGCTACAAATGTGACTTTTCAGTCTTATCTGCTTTTAAAAGGACTTTCAGCCTATCTGTGACAGTATGTTGTCTATAAAACTATGCTGGTTTCATTAGGTCCAGAAGTTCTTGACGGAGATATGGTCTGTAAATCCAATTAAACCTACAGATATATAGATGCTAATGACTGCTTGAGCAGTGTTTTTTGTTCTCCTCTAATCCAACAGTAGCTCCTAACCCCAGCTCTGGCCTGGGAAAAGAGAAGAGGAGCTAATTGCTTTTGAAGACCCCACATTTTGGGCATTTTGATAACCAGAAGCCTTGAGTCCAAGAGAAGCAGCAGGGAGCAGAAATGCCTCTTACCAATATTAAAACAGAAACTCTTCATGAATCAACGATTTTGTGGCTGTTCAAGTAAATATTTGTCATACGCAGATGTTGAAGTGTGGTGTAACAGTTTGTTACATAGAGGGTTTGTATAAACATATAAACATCACTTAACCCGGGGGCAGAATCTGTAAGGACATTGAGCTGAGTGTATCTGACAGGAGGGAAATAAAAACACGGCTGGCTCATGCTTTTCAAGCCTTAAGGGTACTCAAACAGTTCTTCAGGTTGAACTAATTTTGCTTTTTCAGTGTACTAATGGTATTTTAGTTCATGAATATACCTGGATTTCAATCCTGCACACTCAGACCACAAAGACACTAGCAATTCAGTTTGGTGGGGTTTTTTTTCTCCCTCTTGAAAAATCTGTGGAAGAAGAGATTCTTGTCTTCATTATGTCATTTCTAATGGGCATTCAGGTGGAAACAGGCCTTTGACATCTACCTGTTCCTGCTGGAATGCTGAATTGCTGTCACAAATTGCTCTCCTCTTCAGGAACAAGGTATAGTCTCTGTGTAAAGTGTGCGGTGTTTTTGTGTGTATCCCTGTGGAAGCCCATACCCCTGAGTTAATATTATTATTATTTGCACTGCCTTATAGAAATTTTAATCTTTCTCCACCAAGTCCTGGTTATCTCCTCAGATTTTATAAACATCAGACCCATTTTCACTCCATGTAATAAGCTGTGAGTGACTACTCTCTACCAGAACACCACTTTGGGGCAGTTTAGAGCTATCAGTGAAACTACATCTCTTTCACATATCCAAGTGTGCAGCCCACAGCCCAGAGAGCATCTTTGGAGAGGTGGTGAAGTGATAGGTTTTTCCCAGGTTGTTCATCTTTATGGAAAGGCAGGAAGATTTCTCTCTCTCTTTCTCAGACACCTTTCAGACACATCACAGAGCAGATTTCTGGGAAGCAGCACTGAAGACATGTAGGTGTTGGCAGCTGAACGAAAGCTCTGCTGCCACCAGGAGAGAGAGAGCAGAGCAGTGGGTGGCATCATCCTGTTAATAACCTGTCTTCCCTTTCTAACATTCCAGCATGGTGGAACTGTAATTTTTTTGTGGTCAGCAAAGTACTGGCAGACACTCCAGGAAAGCACCGTGACAGTGTTGCTTTTGGAGCTCCTACACAAACCCACTTCCCCTGCAGCTGACTCCCCACATTTCTTTTCACCCTGCTTTTCTACATCCGTGTCAGAAGTTGGTTTTGTTTTGTACTGTTTTTAACACCAGGTGCTGCTCTGTGAGAACATTCCCTTTTTATATCCCACGGGCCCTGCACTATCTCTCACACCTGCTCTGCTCTCCCAGGAGGGACTTTCCATTGCTTGCTGTCAGTGTAACTTACGCCCTGACGTCCAGAAAATATCCACTGCCAAACCTACAGCTATGGAAGATGTATAGTGTGTTGTGAGGTAGGAACCTCTCCAGGGAGTTAAACCATTACATAAAAAGAGTTAGCAGGTTTGCCAAAAATCCAGAGATACTAAATAAGTTTACCCTTCAGTGGTTTAATCTTGTATGAGATAAGGCTCATCTGGTAAAAGGCTGCCACTATGGAGAGTCTGGTGACCTCCTGTTGATAAGACAACTTAATTAAAAACTATTTTCTCCTGGATTCCTAAGGCAATTGAGATGGTTAAAGAGTTTTACAACTATGTCCACAGAACACACTGCCTGCAAGCTCTGAAGGCTGAGTCATCACTAAAATACACTCATCTTGTGATGTTGATGTGCTCCACATTGTGCCTGTCTCTGGAAAATTCATCAGAGGAGTCTGAGCGGTGCTGGCTCCATGGGGAGCTCACCTCCCTGCTCATGGGGGGCAAAACCTGCCATGGCAAGGCTGCGAGAAAGGAGTAAAATTGTGAAAGTCTGTCAAAAAAGCTCAGAAATCTTACACAAACTAACTTTCAAAGAGAGCTGTGACTGCCTCCTCCTCCTTCTGCACTGAGACTCTTGGTATTCTACCCTTCAAGAAAAGCCATGTCAAAGTTAATAGTAATGAATTACCTTTTCCAAATAGTTTAAGACTCATCTGCCTGAAAGATTGTTCCCACAGGGCTATTTCTTCATGCAGCACACAGTCCCCAAAGGGTCTGGGCACAGAGTGCTTTTATATTTTACCAGAGCCCCACAAATTTCAGTGTTTTGTTCTACAAAAAAAAAAAAAAAACCCAGAACATCTGACATTAAAAATATTTCACACAGAAAATTGATCTAAAATTAGTATGAAAAGGACACATCTGGAGCAGTCCTACCTTTTTTTGGCCCGCCTTTGTTATTCTAGGAATGTCAAACAACTGTCCCGTGTAGTACTGCACCCCACTGAACAGAATGACAGCAATAGAGTCCCCTTCCTTGTCAATTACAGCCAGGATATCTTCAGTCCTCAAGGTCTCCTCCCCCTAAAACAAAGTTAAAGCACATATTTTACATCAACTCTGGCAGTAATGAAACTGTCATTCCTTATTTCATAATCTATATTTTACTATGAGCCAGGCTGCTTGCATAAGGAGATCAAAAGCAAATCCTTAGCATGGTAATGATATACAAAGGTAAATGAAGTAGCCTATGAGCAAGAAACCTCAAAAAAAAATTATTAGCAAGTGAATCTTGGAGGTGCCAGTTATAAAAAGTCTATTCACTTCATACTCTAAGATGCTTCATACTCTTTAATATTTCTGACAGTTCTAATTTACAGTCAAAAATTCCTAGTGCAGACAGAACATCTAATGATTTTTAAGTGGCATCTGAAATTTGTGACACCCACAAGACTTGAAAGTTGTCTATCAGTTTCACTCTGTACTTTTCTGATAAACTTGGTATCCCACAGGAAGCTATTATAAACCTGCCATATTTATATTTCAAAAACAATATGTCTCACATCATCAAAAGTACAAAAATCCCCAAACCTGTGGTCATTAAATATAGAAGAATTTCAACCACGAGGAAAAAAAAAAAATCAACCTCATTTTTGATTCTTTACTGGAAAATGACTGCCCCATCCTCCTCCTGTCTTCCTAGCAAGGGATCTTGTAAAACATACCACCACCTAGGGATCAATTAGGCAGTGAAAACCTAGAATTAAATTAGACTTCTTACTGAAAAAAGCTTGGGCAAGATGGTTGAATTGCAAGGGACTGTTATTATCTCAACAATCTCTGCAAATCTATCAAGCGTTCAGGAGTGGGCTCTTTACTCACAAGATGACTCAGATTTCAGAAGCAAAAGGTCACCCTCGGTTTATAGTTAGGTGACAAAGTTCTTAATGCTGCAGAAGTGAAGCGAGGCAGCCTTTCAAATTAATCTGAATTGCATATTACCGAGAGCAGACCTTTCCCTCAGCCTGTGCTGATGCAGACACAGTGGTGCTCCTGTCGTGGCAATCTCCTACCTCAGAACATTCAAAGGACATTGGGCATTCTCAGTGAGTTACTGTATTTTGCAGGTGACTCAGGATGCTGCCAGTTTTTTTGGAAATGGGAAAAATAGAGAAAATAGCTTTTTTGTTGTTGTTTTTCTGGGAAAACTAACTATTCAATCGGTGATTATAAAATGGGTTTAATATCAAAAATATATGCTGAAACATGTCTAAGATTCGTAGATTTTATCTAAGTTTTAATAAACACAGGTTACAACTTCTACACTAGAATATTTGAGAATATATGCCTGCTTTCACATGAAATGTTTTTTCTGCCCTTGGTGGCAGCAAACAGAAGTGACAGATTCCTCACCGACCTGCCGTGGCTGCAGCAGGACCATGCTTTTCTCCACATCCAGCCCATGCAGTCGGAGCTGGGACTCAACAGCATACTGGAAGAGAGTTCCATGCAGACAACATTAACACAAATACACAATAAACAACTACCAAAAAAAAAAAA
>VZRO01004341.1:783510-873002 GCA_013397915.1 Daphoenositta chrysoptera
AAAAAAAAAAGGACAAATACATCAGAACTTCAAAAAGGCATTCAGATGCCTTGCCTTTCACTAGAAGTAATGCCTGGAAGCATAATCCAACTCTACTGAGAAATTCATGGATTTCCTTTGGATCAAAAAAGCTCTGAATTTAATTCATGTGAGACTGGAAGGAAAAAGTCAAAGCCTAAACCCCACAGGATAAATCCATGGAGCAGAATGAAGGTGGAGATGGGTCCCTGAGCAACCTGATCCAGTGGGTGGCATCCCTGCCCATGGCAGGGGGGTTGGAACACGATGCCCTTGAAGTCCTTTCCAACCTAAACCATTCCGTGGTTCTGTGGTGTGATGGATGCCCTTCACCAGAGGCCAGAAAGCCAAGCCTGCAGGGATAACAGCCAAGAAGAGCTTTCCTTCTCTAGGAGCACTGGGTGCCCACATGCCCTCCTGCCAACACAAACGAGGTGTGGCCAGCACAGACATCCTGCCCTGTGACATTCTCACCTCTTCTATTGGCTGCACAGCTGGGAGGAAAATAAGAGCTTTAAACTCTCAAGCTATTTAAAAAATCCTATCTGCCAATTTTATCGATAAGTAATGGTCCTGGAGATCAAATAACAGTCATCAAATAACAGTATAAGAGTTTAAAATTTCACGACAGGAACTGAAGCGAGGGCAGTTGCAGAGATTATTACTGAAGTGCCATAGAAATTTAAGAGGATGGAGTGTAAATGTACCAGTGCAGGTGGAACAAATGTGGGATTAATCTGAACATTACTTAGAATAAAAGTAATTTGAGGTGTATACATCTGTGCCAGCATCTTCATTACAAATAAACCTGTTAGTGGCCCGAGTTACTTTTATCACACCTTAGAGATCAAATTTGTTATCAATTTCCAGGGGTTTACGGCGCTGATGATAAAGTAGCAGTGGGCCACAAACCCAAAGATTAATTTGCTCGAAGCTCTGATGCACGGGCTATTGTCTCCTATTTTATAGCAGACAAATTATGTTTGAACTAGTAATCTAAAGTGCTAAGAACAAATATTTCCATCTCTGTCTGGGGATATATAAGTGTTAATGTTGTGAGTTTGTATTGATTTGGTCTCATAAAGTAAAACAGCAACAAGAATTAATAAAACATTTACAACTTTAGTTGATTTAGGCCAGTAGTTTACTCAATGTCTTTAAAAAGAGTAACAAATCAATGCACCCATTCAATCTTTTTCTCTTGCAACACTTCTTATTTGAACAAAAGGAATAAAGCTACGATCTGTAAAATATGCTGAGCTCAAAAGCTTCTGACAGATTTTTTTATTGTAATGTTACTTGGACAAGATGAGCTAATAAATATTCAAATCATACTACTGATATTCTTTGGAAAAATATGATTAATAATACAAATATGGTGAAATATTAATTTCTTACATGGTCAGAGGGAAAGGCTCTTGCTTCTAGAAGAATTTTATAGCGTCTTGGAGTAGGCTTAAAGAAAGATAGCTGTTAAGGAAAAAAAAGAAAGAAATATTGAAATTTATCTAAGCAGAGATGAGAAAGATGCTCCCAGCATATAACTTACTAAAGACTGCTTTACTTTTATGCCAGCTACAGAGAATCCCCCAGAAATTACAAATATTTCTTTGTCCATATAACATTTATCAAAGTTGGAAAGTGCTATAATATCGTATTTCATATATCCACAACAAAGGCCACCAAAACCCAGTAGTGAAACTTGCACTTACAGGAATCAATGGCAAAGCTTTGACTGCAGCCAGGGAAGCTGAGATTTCACCCAGCTCCATCCACAGCAAGCAAAAGCAGCAGCTGAAGAGCAGCAGGCAGTGAAAATGAATCGGATTTACATTCCTACCCTAAAACTTTGGTTATGAAACCACCCCTTAACTCCAAAACAAGGCTGACCAAAGACCTGATCTCAGCATCTTCAGGTGGGTGGTCTTTTCTTCTCAGTTTCTGGCAAACTGGGCTGGGCACCATGCCAGGAGGACCAGGAAGACTTCCAGACCCTCCTGCCAAAGTTAGCTTGGGTTACACAACCTTGGGAAGGGTCTGTGTACTCAAGAAATTCCCACCAGGGCAGAGTAGCCCTGTGAATTGGCTTGTACTGAGCCCCACCCTGCCCTGCTCCAGGTTCATTAACTTAACAAAGGGGAGAGACACGTCACAGAGGAGCAGATCCAAGTGATAAACCTTTTTGTGTGAACCACACAAAGTGAAGCTTCACATCTTCACTCGGTTGAACCAAATCTTTGGAAATACTGGAGACACAGAGACAGGCTTTATGTAGCCACAGGGACACCTGAGCATAAATAAGACACATTTATGGCCTCTATGTCATGCAAATCAAAATGCTTTAGCACATTTTAAGCACATATAAAATAGCATAATTCTAAGTTTCATCTCTTGTATGCAACTGCATTTTAAGCTTGATTGATATTACAGCTTTGTCTTGCTCACAGTTGAGCTCCTGTTTCCTTAACTTTGAAACTTGGTGTGGAATTGAAATTTGAGAAGTTACTTGTAAATATTTCTTAAATAATAAGATTTTCTCTGGTAAGTGACACACAACACATGTGAGAACAGCTCAAACTTCCCCTACAGAGTCCTTGAAAATATTTCTCTGTCCAGCTTTCCTGCTTAGTATTGAGTCAGGCCAGGTCTTGCACATACATTATTCAAGATACAACTCCCAAGGTGTAAAAAGTTAATCTGTCACCCAGTGCTGTCTCTGTGAGGTCCTCAGAAAGCACTTTGCTTGCACACACAAAGAAAGGAGAAAAATACTTGTCAACATAACATCAAATATACATCATAAAGACATACCATCTGAAGGTGCAAGTTAACAGTCAGCCCATTCATTAAGGCTATTTCTTGTCTTTTGGCCCCTGAAATAATAAAAAGATATAAAGTTTAAAAAATGGTTGGAGTTTTTCTTTAAAATATCAGAGAAATATAGAACAGTGGTGAGAAAGCAAAAGCATGAGTTCAGTCAGTGTCTCTCCAAACACTGGAAAGGAAATGAACGTTTGAGGTGTCATCAGAGTGAAATAAAAAGATTTCTTGTCTGATTCTCTACAGTGCACTGGCAGGAAAATATTTATTTTTTCAGGTCAGACTCAGAAAACAAAAAAACAATGAGGTATTTCCATTTCCCAGCAAACCACCAGTGGATTTATTATCTCGAATACCTCAGACAACTCGGGTCACAAAGACTATGCGTAAAGCAAGACTTGAAGACTTATTTTGTCAGAAGTTCATATGTAACACAAGTGAGAAAACATATTGAGATAATCATCTACTGTAAGCAGTTATTGTAATGTCAAGATAAATCTCATCCCTAATTAAAAAACGAAATAAGCAAGATGGACCTATTGGATATAACAGACCATTATTAAAGTAGCGGCTTCACAAGAAGCCGTTCCCACATTACTCCAAGGAGGATAATAACAGATGCATTTGGACTACAGCTAATCACAAAGAGAGCTAATTAGTAACAACTAATTGTTGTTAGCAAGTGTTTAGTAACAAATTCTCCAGCACTTGTCAACCCCTGGTAAAAGGTTTTTGGCAGGACAGGGCAGCACCAAGATATGGAGAAAATCAATTCCTGTTTCCTTCTGCTTTGCTTGATGTCTGTTGTTGAAGAGCAGAAATTCACCCTTGAGACAAATCAAGTTCTGAGAGTCTTCCTCAGGTGAGAGATGGGCTCATGCACCTTGTCATGGTCATCATTCAGCCAGGGATTCACCAATGTGGAGAGAGGTTGCAGACAGGGAGGGTTGAAGACAAGTGTAAGCAGGCAGGCAGGGCAGCGGCCGCCCTTGAAATCCATAACGAGGAAGGAAAACACGATTTGGGGATAAAAAAGAGTAAGGAGATCCACAAGAAAAGGAAAGCCGAATCCTGAATTTCTCCTGTCCCTGCCTTGGGGGACACTGACACGCCCCTTTATCCTAAACAGTTTAAATTCACAGGGTGAGAGGTTTCTGAGCATAGGAAAGACATAACCATGGGTTCAACCTAATGCAGGCAAACATAGCCCAAGAACATGGACATCTATAAATATAATTCATTCATAAATTCCTCCCGAGCAGTCCTCAGCTTCTGCCAGCACAGGAAAAGCTGGGCACCGTTCTCATTGAGGTGCTCAAGGACATTTCCACGTGTTGCTGAAATCTCCAGGTTTTGGACAGAAGGTTTTGGAAAACAGTTGTCAGTGACTAAGAATGATCAGTCCAGGGGATGAGCCACAACAAAAAACAGATGTCATGAATAAGCTCCCTCCTCCTTCAGAGACCAGGAACATCATCAAGTTTGTGGAAAGAGATATATGAGGGACTAGTCCTTCATAGGAAAAATAAGTATTTTCTCCTCACTTAAACTCCTCTCCTTTACTTTCTTTTCTTCCCTCTGATAGCACTGTATCTGCAGGCTCCATGCTGCTGGAAGAGGTCACCTTGGGGCTGTTCTGTTGCAGATACAGGAGACAGCTAGAGAGAGTGATTGCAGCTCAAAACAGTATTATTTGCAGTCTTAATATTTCTATGGAACTCTTGAGGCTGAAAAAAGGGACAGGATCAAGAAATGGTATTGTTCTTATTTGTCCCTCTGCTCCTTCTGTGAAATCTGGGGCTTTCACAGCAAATTCTACACGAGCAATCCTCTGCCTGCTCTACTTATTCTGTATAAAACAAATGGTTAATCTGTAGATCACTTTTAGCTGCATGCTAGCATCCCAAATTAAATATGACACTACATTTGTCATGTAAGTCTTGGTCTTCCGTAAATTATATATTTATTAAAAGCCTTCCATTATTGAATTTCATGCCCACAAAACAAACCTCATCCATGTCATTGGAAAACTGTTATCCTTTATAACCTGCACTGCATTTTGGAAAACAACCTTTCTGTGATCCAATTAACCTATTACAATATTCAAAGACCCGGCACATGGGAGACAAAATTATGTTTGCCTTCCTTATTTCCTAACTTTATACCGTATCTCCAGGACAGGCTAAAACCTGTATGTTCTGCGTGATAAATCTCCTCTTTAATAAAAGGAAGCAGCGTTTGCAAAGTACAACTTCAGAGACAATTATGATTGTGTTAGGCAGACACTGCCATCCTTCTCCTCTCTGACTGCTGGGGAAGTCTGATCCTCAACGGAGTAAGTAAAAAGCATTTTGTAAAATGATTGGAAAAAGGCTAAGGGCCCCAATTTCGAAAACATTTTTGTTATTTCAAATAATCCTTATCACTCAAAGTCACTCCAAATCTGCTCAGCATTCAGTCTTCCCTCAACAGAGACCTGCCTGAGCACATCGTACAGCAGCAGCCACACAGTTAATCTTGTTCCATCAGAAGGTGATCCTGCCAAGGTTGTAATGTTTTAATAAAGTCTGGTAGGAGAAGCAGAGATTGCTTTCACTGTGTTCTGCCACTTGGTGTAAGCACAGAAAAAAAGCTTTGGCCTCCACTGACCTTGACTCTTCATTTCACAACGTATTTACTACTGTAACTTTCATTGAACAAGAAAATGTGACTGCATTTAATAAGCAAGGTGTTCGTGCACTATAAACTATTAAACAGACAAAGGTGTTTTACAGTCTTTGGTCCATTCCTGAATAAATCTCACCAAAGAATTTTACTTCCTACTACTACTTAGGATGAGAAATGACAATTCTTCCTCCTTCTCCTCCTCCTCCATAACATGTTCAATACTGAATAAAATGCACAGTAAAATTCTGTTATTGTTCTTACACTAAAGTCAATAAGAAAGTAAATTCAGAATTCATTCAACTACATGCTCATACATAATCAATATTATTTCTTGTTGGAAAATGGTACTTAAACATAAATTGTGAGGGTTGTAACTTTGAGATCCCTTTCAATCCAAACCATTTAATGATTCTGTGAAATACCACATTCAAAGAGAGCATTTGAACATAACTGTTTTTCCCCCATTTATTATTTTAGCCCCTTCACTATTGCCTAAAATTTTAAAAATTGGAATTTACTACAATGCATCCATTATTTGGGAAATATTAATTCATCTGCTTTCCAAGAGGCACTCACTTGTGTCCTGAAAAAAGCCACGAGGATATTTTCTAAACAAAACTCTGCACATAAATTTGAGGGCCAGATGTGTGCCCATACCGCATCCTACAATTCAATGAAACAAAGCCCTAAAAATTCTGGAGAGCAGAATCCAAACCATGCCCTTTATCTTTGAGGAAAACAACAGGACCAGAAAACTGCCCAGGAAATAAATTAAAAATTAGGTTAGTGGTAGGGTGACTTCAGTCTTAATTTTCATCGGAAATTTTAAACTATCTGTTTACCATGAAGAAAATTGTAATACGTTCATTGTGGTTAAGCCATGGTGATGTAAAAGCACCACTGTCACATGGAGCTTGCTAAATAAAAGGAAAGGCAATTAGATGACATTTAAGGGAAGCTCTAATTTCCATCTCCTCACACCTACAATGCATCTTTTAGTTAAATGAATACTAAAATAGAAACTTAGTTGGCAGCCTCTACAAGACAGATGGTTAAGGGAAAAGGGGTCCCAGCCTCGTTGCCTGCTCTCTGCAGCGACTCTTAACCTACAGTGAGGCCAGAGGGGCCCTGGCAGGGGCAGGGGCAGGGGCCAGGGCCCAGCCTGCCACAGGGGCCCACGTTCTGCAGACAAAGCAGAGGCAGACAGTCACAGAAGGTGATGCAGAGAAAGATGCTTCCAGCTGTCCTTCGGGCAATCTCGGCTCTCTCTCTCCTGGTTATGTGAAGAACGTCAGGGGTCTTACCTTGATTACTCATTTAGATGCCTGGGAGTAGGACATAAGAGAAATTCTGACTGCTTA
The DNA here is from genome assembly GCA_013397915.1 of Daphoenositta chrysoptera. Taxonomy (NCBI): domain Eukaryota; kingdom Metazoa; phylum Chordata; class Aves; order Passeriformes; genus Daphoenositta; species Daphoenositta chrysoptera. The sequence continues at coordinate 790,377 of VZRO01004341.1, forward strand.
GTTAAATTCAAGCTTTCCAATTGAAAATTCCAAGGCACCTTTCCCCACCTATCCACAGCTTCCCAGTGATTCCCTACCAAAACAAGAATATCCACTGACCAAGGGAGATGGGGCATACTGGAGAAACCCCTAAATCAGCTGTGTTCAGCATTTCAACACCCTCCAACCCTTTATATTTCCACATTTTTATGTTCTATGATGCTTAATGGATGAGGGTGCTGAGCTTGCCCTTGAATGTAATGAAAGCAAGAGAAGTAACTTCTTAACCTCCTGAGCAATACCAGGTACAACAACAGCAACTTACAAATTCAGAACCCCCAATCTGCATTTTGGGTTATTTTATTTCATTCTGCAGGTGGGATTTTTCTACACAGCCCAGTGTAGCAACGCTCATATTTATATTATCTCAGTGTTTACATCATGGATAGACCAACTACAACAATAATTTATTGCATTTGTTCTGCTCCAATAAAAACACCCACTATTTTAGCTATTTGGAAACTTCATAAAGAATTCAGAGAGGGATTTTATTTATAAGTTTATAAATAAACTTGTCATGAAACATTCTTTAATGTCTCTGCTTCCAATTGTTCTGACCCTATTTGCTTTTCTTGAAGGAGAAAAACGGTAATTTTCTCATTGAACACTTGTCTGCAGTTGGAGGAGAAATTACGATACAATATCTAGAATACAGTAGGTCAACATTAGGGTAATATTTTTCCTTAGAGATGGCACAAATGAATGCCTGATAATTCAGTTCTGACAGTCACTATTGAGAGCTGCCTTCAACACCTACATTGAAATATGGGCCAAATCTCCCCAAAATCTACTAACCTAGCCTTGACAACAGCTGGGACGGTTGAGGAGAAAAAGACCCTGCCAAGATAATTTGTCTTCCCCCTTTGGAGACAATTCTGAAGGAAATCCCAGTGAAAGATTATTTCAGCAACTACACGGAGTAAGAAGTGATAGAGGAAATTTGCATTCCCACTCAGCCGGCTGCTTTCATGGCAAATTCACCAGGAGGAGTCTCCAGGGCTCCTCAGTCTCTGGAATAACCAGAAGCACTTCCTGCCAAAGTCCTGCAGCACTGCAGGCTCCTCAAGGGCTACAGCAGGGTAATGGGAGCTCATCGACAGCAGGTGCTGCCCCAGTTATCTGCTCCACTGACAGAAGCAGCTCTCAGATATGAGTCTGGATTTAGTGGCAGGAAAAAGAGGGAAAAAAAGCAGAAAATGTCTAGATAGAAATCATTTTTCTAAGGGGAAAGTTCATAATTTTATTTCTGGTAGAGTGACTGAGATTCTGCAATACCAAGTGCCCTTTAAAAGGGATTCACGTGTTAGTCCAAGTGGTTTATGATGCTCCAAGAAACCCTCTGCTGCACTTAGTTTCATGATCTGCATATGGTCATACATTATCACATACATTCATCTCCTAAATCACTCGCAGCCTTAAGATAAAATGTTAGTCCACTCACAAGAAAACCTACTTCTAAATACAAGAATAAAAAGAATGAAATTCTGCCTTCAGAATTTCAGGTTTTTGAATCTTAAAATAAACCAATTTTGGTTTTCTTTCTGGAGAAAGATTTTCCCCTGCAGTTCACACCTACCAACCAGCTCAGCCATCAGGTCCAGGAGGCACTCGTCTGCCAAAGCCCATGGGCGCTGGCCGTTGAAATGGCCATGGACACCTCTGAAAAGGAATGGAAAAATGGTGAAATGTGTGGTATTCTATTTGGATCAGTCCTAAGAATCATACCTGATTTGGAGACTCCACATTTGGAGAATGGATGAGGAGGATGAGACTTGCCTAAGATGAGCACAACACTTTTCTCCTACCATTAAACCACAGAGCAAAGGCAGTTTGTTGGTTTCTGACAGGATTTCAGTTGCTTGAAAATTATTTATTTTGACCCACAAAATTCCTCTAGAAATTCCTCAGAATTAAAGATGATAGCTTTTTCACAAGGCCTCTGGAAGTGGCTGCACAGGTTCTGGAAGCCTCTGGGCACAGGAAAGCTGGGACATGGCCTCCCAGTGTGGGATGGCACCAGCTAACCCAGGCTCACATCACTGCACAGAGAGCAGAGATCACCCCACAGACTTCCCCAACTGCAGTTCTGAACATTAGTGGTGCAGAGGATGATAGCCTTAAACAATGCCTTGCTCTCAGACAGGAATATTTCTTGTCAGAAACAATTTCCACCCTCCTGTGTCTCCTGTCTGAGCTCACCCTTCTGCATAAACCAGAGGGTACTTCATGCAGGGGCAGGTGCTTCCCTGCATCAACAGACCTATTTGCTAATTTTCATTGTTTCTCTTCTCCCTGAAAAATTATTCTAGGTCTAAGTGTGCATAAAGTTTTTTGGGTTGGCAAAGGCTATTTTAAAGCTTTATACTGCAAACTGCTCCTGTCTACAGGGGATCATATGGTCAGCTTAAACCCAAGTGTGCTGCTACTCTGAAGTGACAGATATATAAATTCAGTTCTGGATTATGTGCTCTGAACTAAATTTTCCTTCAATTATGACAGAGAAGAAAACTTCTAAGGTAGCTAGCATGCATACATAAATAAAAAGTTGCCCAGTTTCTTAAACATGCAGGGTGTAGAGTACAGATTTAAATGCAAATGGAGGCAGATTGAGAAAAGTAATAAGGGTGCTAATCCAGGGAAACATTGCTCTGGGCTCCCATCTCACACTGGATGATTTTCATATTTGCTGAGCACCACGGGGTACTTGTGGAGTTGGAAACACCAGGCTGCATGAGACTGAGTATAAAGCTGTTTCAAAATAAGGACAAAGCCAGTAGGAAGCCGGGTAGAGAGCAAAAGAAGCCCTAAAAGCTTTGATGCGAGAAAAAAAGAAGAAAAAAGTAATAAACCCTTTAAAGAAGAACCAGCCCACAACGTTCACTCAAAATCATGGGAGGACAGCCGGCAGATTAAGACACGAGAAAGGAGGGTGCATGAGACACTACCCCACTCTCAAGGCTATTTAAAAGATTGGTTTTCCCTATCCACCTCATACTTTCCCTTCTCAGGTAGAGTTTCACTCTGTCTCCTACAAAAAATTACCTGGGCGTTTTATAGTCAGACCCTTTTTGATTGACTCGGGTTTAATTCACACCTCCTCGGGATATTTCCAAAAAAGAACTAAACAATCCTAAAGAATAGGAGCACTACTGCAAAAAAAAGCACAATTGTATTAACCATTTCAAGCCTCTCATCCTTGCAAAACGCCATTTAATTTTGGACCAGATTAGGTCAACAGCTGACAGAGTGCATGGGTATGACTGAACATCTCTTACAGATAAAATAACATCCCTCTGTTCAACAAGTCCAACCCAACACAGACAAGGAGGACCCTCCCCCTCAGTTTGGATAAAGTCATGGTACAGCAGCTGCCTGCTTTTCTCCATTTCAGAATTGCTCTCTGATGGGTCCTCGACAGCAAAGAGCGGGCAGTGTGAAATAACCCTCATTTACAAGAACATTTCATAGATGAGGAGTAAAGGCAGTAGGTGGGGAGGGGAGAAAATGTTGCGAGGGGCAGGATTAATGCTAAAATTTCCTCCCTTCTATCAGCCCACGATGCAGCTGCATTCCCTGCAGACAGGGGTATACGTTTCACAAACAGCAAGACATTTATTGGTAATTTCCTGTCTTATTCTTAACTGTAATACAGCGATCAAGGGACTTTAGGATAATACAGACTGTTAAAATAAAACCCCCAAAGATTTTCAGTGGCTCCCAGCCTGAGGGAATCTGTATTTCTGAAAGAGGATAGCAAACATAATAAGATGGGAAAAATAAGTCCTAACTACCTATGGGATTCTCTTTCATTAGCTTTCCCTGATTTTATAGCCATTAGTGTCGTCCTAATGGGAATTTACTAATGAAAGTTCTCTCTATCAGCACACAGGACTATCAAAATTTTAGAATAAATTTCCAAGTTATCATGAAAACATTTGTGAGATTTTGGGCATGAGAATGTTTTATTTTGAGAGGAAAACATGGATATTTAACCATACTGAAAGAAGGGAGCGGCAGCATTTATTATTATTCATATTATTATTATTATGGCACAGCTTACAGCTTGCCTCCCTCTTGATGGCCAATATAAATGCCAAGAGACAAAAATTATTGCCTCTAAAATGGTAGTTAAAAGCATATTCTTGGACCCTTTTTTTTTTATTTTAATCACATGAAACTCTGTAGACTTTGCTGATGGCACAATACATCCTATTACACTTAGGTTGTAAAATTCTATGCTCTGCCTCAGAGAATTTATATCTCTGTATATTATGCCACCCCTCTCTCAGCTCTGGTAGGCACTGGGGGTAATAATCTTTAAGGACACAAGTGCAGTGCTCCTGGCATTCCCCTCAGATGTGGAGAGCCTACATCCCTTTTTTTCCCCCACTGCACCCCAGGCAGCAAAAGAGATTTAAATTGAGGTATCCAAATTAATGAATAAAAAACTTCACCCATCAAATCACAGGCCATCAGACAAATAGATATTTCTTCAACTTCTACGAGAGTTTCTCATTGTGCAAATTAATTTTTAGTCGGTTACCATTTTATTTTCAATTTGGCAGGAAATCACAATGCCACGTTTTATTTGCTGAGGTCTGGTTGATTTAAAGCTTGCTAGGGGAGCTAGAAACACATTTTCTGAGATGATCCCAGGGTTTCAAAGGCGGTGAGAAAAGGAATTTAAATTAATTGCCATCTTCAGGAATCTTCTGCACTCATCCAAATCTTGTTCAAGTGCAAATTTCCTTCTTGCTCCTTTGCCAAAAATGATGCAAGGTATTTAATGAGCCAGTACAGACTCTTAAGTTGGACCATGGTTTCAAGCAAAGAAACAGCCAAGAAGAGGAAGACATATTGAAAGAAAAAGAACCGTGTGGGCCAGTAGATCAAAGACAAAACAAAAAAACCCAGGGCATTTCAACAGGCATTTGCAGCTCTACCACAGAAGCTGCTGAAAGGCAGTGCTGAGCTGAGTCCTGAGAGTGGCAGGAGGGGTGGGTCTGTCAAACAGGGCCTGGCCAAGCTGCACTCCTGTTTGCAAGGCTCTCCTATCTCGCAGGATTAATTCAGCACACAGAACCAAAGATACCTTCTGACTTGCTGAAAATAACCTTTGCTACCGCAAGTGTTATATTATAAAGCCTTCCTCAAATTAGGAGGTTGTTAATCTACTCTGTTCATGTCAGCCTCCTGCCAGACTGCTTCAATGCTTAGAAATATATGTTTTATTTCTAGCCTCAATTTATTAATTCCTTGTTTATGTTTACTGTGCCAACATACTTTTCACGTAAGTGGCTCCTTCCCTCCCCTATACTGATACATCCACAGAGAACAATTTTTCCTTTCAGTCTTAATTTTACTCAACTCCAGTCCTCAAGACTTGCATGCAGCAGGTTCCCCAATCCCCAGTCGCCCTGCCAGCCCTTCACAAGAGCACAACTGGCTACAGCAGGCTCCCTTCTGTCTTAATTGTTCCACTTTAATGAGTTATTCAGATGAGAGAGACATTGCCTGCTGCAATGAGTATGCTCACACGCAGTAATGATTCTATAAAATATTTTAATTACTTAACCAGATCTGGCAAGGCAAAGGGGAAAATAAGGCACTGCAAAACACCCCTTGGCCTTCCTCCAACCAAAAACATCCCTTGAACTTTGGACTTTTAAAATATTGGGTTATTGGCTACTCTTGGCCAAACACAAGGGAACAACTCTTCATCCCTCTTTGCCCCTTGTAAGTCTAGGATTTAGTTGAAATCATAACTGAAAGATGAAGTCTCAAAGGCTCCTTTTTAATCCATACTAAGAATGCCAGTGGCTCCGATTTGTAATCTTTGTACATTAGCATAAAAAGCAGGAATGAGGGGCATGGAAAGGAAGAATACAAAACCAGAGGAGGGATGTGGGAGGCAGATGTAGGAAGACAGCAGTAACTCACCAGTTAAAGTGGAGGTGGGGGAAAGGAGCAAAGCACTCAGAGGGAACCCAACAAGAAAAGAGGATTTTCCATGCTTTTCCCTCCCAGCTTTGCCCTAATGAGTTGCCATCACCACTCGGAGATAAAGCTACAGCTTCCCTGCCCTTGACCAGCACTGGGTAATCTTCCTTTTCACTCTTGCCATTAACTACAAGCAGTGAAAGCCCTTTAAATAGACTCGCAGCTCTTTGAGATGGGTCCCAAGACACAACAAACAGAAAATGCAATAAACCAATTTATAAGAAAGCCAGAATCTATACAATTGCTGACTTGATGGATGTACCTAATTTACATGCCATTCCTTAGATTCTTGCTACTTATTTATCTAAGCCAGAGCCACTACATCCCACACTGCCAACACACCAGTCATTGAGCAGGCTTCAGCTGGGAACAGCTTCCACCTTAGACTGGGTTTTGTTAAGCTGTCCTTGGTGACTGGAATAAAAGTATCCATTTCTGTACCTTCAACCAGTTATTCCTTTGCATTCCATTCACCATCTTCTCCAAGCACACACTGTTCTCAAAATTAGCTTGATTGACCCTGACAGTCTCAGTTGCTTTAGGTGCAGGATTTTATTCTGTTGCTTTGTTGTTCTTAATTTGAGCTTTTTTGTTTGATTGGTTCTTTGGTTTTGTTTTGGTTTTAATTTCTTTTTAAACTTTCTGATTTATTCTGGGTAATGCTTTGGAGGCCAAGCTGTATTTTTGGCAAACAGCTTTTCTAGTTTTGCTCCCTCTCTTCCAGTGGCTTGAAATCAATGTTCAGCCATATTTCCCCCTTAGATACAGTTCCTGAAGGCACTTTTGATCTGAAGAAACACTGCCTACCCTTTTCTTCCAGGTTTTTATAGTCACTGAGGAAAAACTCATCCTTCACTGCAGCAAAGACAAACACAAGGATAGAAGTGAGGCTGTGAAAAGATACAGTGGAAGAGCTGAAATACGTTTGCAGTCCCAGTGCATCACTCTAAGAACGTTATCTGACTTTTGCCTTCTGAAGGATCTCAGCTGTTTCCCTGATAAAGTGGGATAACAGCACAGAAATGGACAGGGTTGCAATTTTTTCAAACGGCTGGAGAAACTGCATTGCTGAGCTGACTGAATAACCAGAAGGAACGAGCGCTTCCCAAAGTTCCACTCATTCCCAGCCTCCTTTCCTATAAGAATACAGGTGATAAAGAGGAAACAATAAACCACATTGATGAACCCCCAGCATTCATACATTCTCAAGTGGAAGAGCAGTTACTGAGTTTTCACATTTGCATTGAGAAGCCTCCATCTCGACCATTCCTGCTGAAACAAGGCTGCCCACTTAGCAGAATTCATTTTTCCTCTTCTGCCTCTCCATATTTCCTCTGCTCTTTCACCATGAAATCACATCTGTTCCACTCATATCCCGCACCCTATAAAAGAGTTCATCTCTCGCCCAGCTCACTCACTCATCTGGATGTTATTTTCCTTTCTCACCTTCAGTTCCCTGTTTTTTGCTTATCATTTTCCTTACTCATCCCTGCTCCAGCTGCTCAGGCAGGTGCTGGAGACCTAAAAGCACAGACTCTTAGTGGAAACAGAACATAATATTAAAAAAACCCTAAATGATGAGTAAAAAATATTTTTTTCTTTCCCTTGTGTATATTAAAAAGTCTCCCATTTGTTATGATGATCCCTTTCCTGCAATGTGTCCTTCTTTTATCCTGTCTCTCTTACATCAGGTTTATTCAACGAGCAAAGCTCATTGCAATCCACACTCAGCTCCTTGCTGAGATGATACTGAGGAGACAGGAATGTTTCTTTCTAAATAAAATGAACTTGTCAGAGAGAGATTTGGTTTAAGAGGAGCCAAAAACCTGCCAGCGTTGGCAGCAGCATCACCTGCATTCAGTGCTATTTCAAGGGGAACTGCCTGTTGCAAGGCCTGCAGGGTGAATCACACAGCTAAAAACACTAATTAGAAAATCACAGGGCCTGGAGCCCCACCACACTCACCAGCAAGCAGCAGTAACCAAATAGGTTTGTGTGCCTGGTGTAGGAACACTGTTTGTAAACGCTGCTGGGTGGGGAGGGTCAAACTGCACACGTCCTCCAGGTGAGCCAAGCACAGCCACCATGCACAGCTGGAAGGGTCTATTTGCCTGTTTTACTGCTCCTGCCTTTAAAAGAGGTAGAAACAGTGCTGGGGAAACACTGAACGTGTTTCACTCCTGGGCTGCAGTACTTTTAACGCTCTGTTCTGCTGTTCAAGGAGTTCCAAGGAAGATCCCAAAATAAAGTGCTCCTCTGAAGCTCAGGTTAGCATCTGGCACACCCTGCAGGGTACTCACGTTCGAGCCCACTTGTCCAGTTCCTCATCCAAGTAAGTCTTAACTTTCCTTGGCTGGAGCCCAAGAGAATTCCCAGCGAAGTACACGCAGCTCTCCTCTCCGTTCACCAGGCTCAGGTCAGCTGTGGAGGGAAACCACAGAAACAAAAGGCACATGGGAGGGAGCACAGGAGGGTCCCAGAGCTCTGTCCATTCCCCATCCCCTGGGACATCACGGTCCCCACACGTAAACAGAGATGTCACATCCTGACCTCTCTCCCAGAACATCACTCAGTGACCCTGCAAAGGATCTAAGGAGGACAGCAGACAATTTGCAAGCAATTATTCCCCTTTTCCTCCTACAATTTTTGGGGGTGAAGCGAGTTCAGGCACCACTAAATCGCCAGCTCTCAGGGGCTGTGTGAGAAGCAGCCACTGGCACAGATTTGATCAGGTCTGTAACCAACAGTGAGTTAACAGGGAGCGTTTTCCCAACCAGGCTCTCCACTTTTCCTCCCCCAACAATATATGCCTGCTCTGAGTCATGAAGCTACTGGAATCATGTGTTTAATAAAAGTTAGGTAAATCTGTGTCTTTCATGTAAGTTCTGCCTGCAAGATTGAATTTCTCTTTAGAAAAACGTAGTCATTGCACAGAATACTTTAAGACAGTCTCAAAAGTTCTTGTCTTGTCAGCAAATACCGTGGGCTGCACTTCATGTCATCGTCTGAGGAGGAGGAGGAAATCTATGTTGACAAATCCTTTCAATGATTAGGAGAAAAGCAAGGCGGTAGAAATTTATAAATAATAGCTCTAGTGAGGTTCTGAACAATCTAATTACCCTGTGTCATCATCCATCAATCCAAACACAGCCTTCTTCTGTTATTTCTCATGTTAGAGATTCTCGGGGGGACAAGTGACGGTGACCTTCTGGAAGCAGTAATTTGCATTCTTCTATACCCATACTTACAATACCCCTAAAAGCTAATATTACATATAATTTTGGCAAATATAATCTATATGCCTCAGAATAAAGATCAAGTGAATGAGCATGTTAAGATACATCCTAAAAATGAACCGTAAGATTGCAACTCAATCTGTGAAAACTTTGTAAGGCCTGTTAGAAAAAAGAGCATGGAAAAGGTTTCTTACTACCTTTTGCACTAACAACTACCAATTTCACTGAACTTCCCCAGAAACACATTTTTCAGGAGTATAGACAACTTGGGTAATTTCCTAATTAAAGTTTTAGAGGCTTTTAAAAAGCATAAGTCAGGGAGCAATCTCAGCCTAATCTGTTTTGCAGACACGATGTCTGTTTTTCATCTCCATTGTAATATGAATGAAAACAGAGAGGCATAAATATTATCCATGCCCCCAAATTGATTCTATTAACAGTTCTTTTCCTACCAAGAAACACAATAACACTGTCCCACTGGGATTAGAGAGAATGATCTTTGCTCAAGAATTTGGAGCTCAATCTCACTAATAGTCACCAAGCAGTAAAACAGGTGAGGAATTATAAGCAAGCCAGCTCTTCTTACACCGCAGTCCTTTCTAAATGAAAACATCTCTTGTTCACTGTTGGATGGATAAGGCATTACATTTTTGATAAAGTGTATTTGAAAACTTTTATACCCGTTCCTTTAGATATTCTTTTTGTGGTGTGTTCTTAACTCTAAATCCGGATGAACTTTTTTTTCCTTTTGACAAAAAACTCTTTACTTCCCCCTCCCTGACATCACTAAAAGACTCATTTTGGACCATTGCTGCTTGTCTTTTCCACCATCTTTGTAATTTCTCCTGATCACCACCCCCTCGTGCTCCAACAACTCCACATTCACTGTGATATTCTTAAGAGTAATACAGTTTTTTCCCTAAGCCTAGCACTTATCTTTCCCGAAATTACATTTATTTCTCATGGTTTTGGCCCTTTTAATTTCTGGAGGAGCTGTGATTGAGTTGAAACATATATTGAAATATTCTAACAGGAAATAAACACAGGAAATATTGAGGAAATATAGGCAAATAAAAAAAGAAATAATTATTGAAATATGTTTCTAGAGTAGCTTGGATCAAAAAATACATTTGCATTAAGATTATTAAATATATTATATATTCACACACCTACTCAGATTCATGCAAACTGGTCAAATCTAATCACATACATTATTTTGCATACTAATTATACCCATTCATCCATATTAAAGATGCACTTCTATACCTTTTAAACCCAAAAGGAAAAGCAAGTTAATAGTCAGAAATATTCCGTCTAAACAAAAGGGAAAAATATCATGGGTTTATTAATCAGAAAGGAAGGACTAAACCTGCTTATCTGCTCTGAGCTCTGTGCTTAGCTGAAGGACAAAAGATCATCTCTCACACCTGCCTGTACCCCCCTCACCAGCCCTCCAAAAAGCCAGATTTTTATGATTAACCACTACCTTTAACCACTTCTCCTGGGAAATACAGCTCAGCGCTTTTACTCCGGGGCATCTTTTTATTCCCGAGAAACCCGAACGATGCCCTACTCCTTTACAAGGTGACAAAGCACAAGCCATAGCCTTAATCAGATGGGTGATTAGGTGCCCGACAGCAACCCAGCCGCTCCTGCCTGCTCCCTGCGGTGCGCGAAGAGAGCGTTAAAGAGACTTTGTTGTCAGCTCGGAGAAGAGCGAGGGGATGCAAACATTTCTCTAAATCTTCTTCTGTCATCTTTTCCTCATTTGCTCACCTGAGCCTCGTCCCTCATGCTTGCACATAAAACCTCAGAGATTTGCAGGGAGTTAGGCTGCTACTGGTTTCCTCTTGATTGATACAACAAACAAACAGCTCTGGCAGTTTATAACTTGATAACAAAATTAAACTATTTTAATGACTTCCTAAATATTTTCCTGTACGTCATCTTACAGTTGTCTCCTATGGATGTTCTCATCTGCTTCTTGTAAGGTTTAGTTTTAAAGCCTCATTGTAATGTTTTATGTAAATATATAAAGAATATTTGATGGCTAATATCTGTAATGACATTTATCTTCAGGAACGCGTTATCTGGCATCCGCTCCTGGGCGCAGATAAATGTCATGGCAGATCTGTCTCTATGGTATAGACACACAATGCAAATATATATATATTTACACCCCTGCTGTTCTTCGGCAGGGAAGCTGTTCATGATGACAGCTGAAGCACAGAAAAGAAGGACAGGAAATAAAAGGGGAGGGAAAAACCTCTCAATTTCGGAATGCCAGAATGATGGGTTCTCTGTGCTTTTCAACTGGTACTCCTTTGTACATTGTTTATCTTCACTAAAACATAGATATCCACAGTCTCAGGACTAAATATTATTGTAACTGCAGGGGAAAAAACCCACATCAGCAGTCTGTGGATCTAAGTATTGTGGCAATAGAAAACCAAACAATAATGGAGTTTAGAAGGGAAGAAACCAAAACTGTCACATGGGTTTCAAAACCTCTGCCTACTTCTCAGAAGATTCTTTAATCTGAAGCTGCTGTAAATCTACATTGAAAAGTGATCTTTGATATTGTGGAGAGGCATTTGACATCCTGCAGTCAAAGATCCAGCAACTCCTACTTGGGCTGGATTCCAGCACCACTGCCATGGGATCTGTGTTCCAGCATCTTTCCAGCTCTAGTGGCACGTCTTGCAGCACCATGGTGGCAGCTGAAGGAGCTTTGAGTAAAGAATAGTCAAATACCTAAACAAACAGGGGGGTTTAGCAAACTATCTTAAGTAACCAGGGTAAAAAAAAAAAAGAAAAAAAAAATTACAGAGGCATGGAGGAAGCACAATAGATTAAATATTTGCAAAGTGTCCAGTCCTCCTCTGAATAATAGAAACAACACAACTCAAGGATTTGAATGTGGAGAAAAATAAGCCAGTGCCACCAGAACATGGGAAACTGAGATTTATCATCCCTGTGTCCTAAGGGCAGGAGCAGACAGCATTCCCAACACTCATCTTTGCTCAGCAGGAAGATACTGAAGACAGAGAGAGTTTCAAAAGATGTCCTGGAATTTAGACTATTGACACCATTTTCTATCACAGTTCCTTAGTGGACACACTTTGATGAATGCACCTGTAATTTCTCATTTTCCACCAGTACTGTTCCTTTCAGAAAATCTACAGAAAATTCTATCTGAATTTACTGGAAAAAAAAAAAAAAAAAGGCAAGAAAGTTCTGTCATAGTTTTTTCCTTTGATTTTTCAATAGATGCATTTTGCCAAGGCAGGAAAGGAGGAGAGTGACTATGCCTGTATGTGTTCACAATCTAAGGAAATAATATGCCATTTCTCCTGTGTTCAGTGAGCAGGGCCTGCAGAGCCAGCACAGCTTTTGCTCTCCGTGTAACTGAGATGAAAATAAACCCAGACAGGACTTGGGAAGCAGGAGAAGAGACCAGGACCTTGCTGCCTCCACAGATGGCTGCTCCCACCAGGTTTCCCTGTATGAATGTGGCTAAACATGGTGGCTATTGCAGGTACCAAACAAAAATGTGGAGTTGGTTTTTAGTTTTGGTGGGCTGGGAGTGCTAACCCGAAGCAAATGCTTCCCTCTCAGCCCATCACCCCCTCTTCCACCCCAAGCCCTCCCCACACCCAGACATTCCACAGGCACCTCAAAACAATCTGTGGAATAGGAAAGAAGGAGAAAAACGTCCAGAACAATTTTACATAGCTACACTGAAGTCAGGTGCTATCTATTTTTAGGCAATTCATCAGGAAAGTGGAAAATATCTTCAAATAAAAGGCTTCATTATAAATTATTTGCTCAGATCAATTATTTGTTCTGAGGCACAGTCTTCCATTTGGCCTCAGTGAGAAAATAGCTCCACCACCAGCAATAAGACATAAATGTTCACATAATATATATACTGTCTCTTCATTAACTAAAATAATTGTAACTAGACAGATAATACCAAACTGAATCACACCAAGGAAGCAACTGCTCTGAACTATCCCAAGCGACGCTGCTGTTTCCAGCCATTAGACAGAGAAGCTCCTGCCTGTAATTTTCAATCAGTCACTACATTGTTCAAAGCTGCTGACTGACAGCATAAGCACCACGTAAGTACTGTATCCTCACATTTGATTCAGGATGGGAACGAGAACATAGAGCTTTTGGTGCTAGAATAAGCTGATGGATTGATTTAGCAACAGCAGGGACATTCTGTGCTCAGATATGACTACAATTGCTCAATTATCTCATAAGTGACGATGATTTCCAAAGACTTGTGATAAACACATGCAGAAGATGTGAAGCCCAGCCCTTTCCCCCTCCCTCTCCCTCCTAGCAATTATAATTCTCACTTGGAGGCAGATCCTTGACTTTGGGGATACAGAAACATTCCCGAAGATGCTTTAACTCATCTTTCTCATCTAAGTGGAAAGCGAGTTTTTTGTCGGTGGGACTGCATCCGAGCTGCAAGGCAGTTTGTTCCAAAATGCTTGCTGGGAGCACAGGAGAAGACGGATTCATTTTCAGGTCATTCAATTTCACCTGAAAATCAGAAACGTCAGTTTAGCCTCTGCAGTTTGCATAGTCACGAGTGGCTGATAAGCAACCACTAAAGCTGCATCATTCAAAACCCAAACTTACTTGATTTAAAGCTTTTAAAAAGTGAAGTGCCTGAATAGAATGGAAAACCTGATCAAATATTTCCAAGGCAACATATTGCTGTAACCCCCAAAGGCTTTTTTCTTTCCCTTCTATAGATACAAAGCGCTTCCCTTTTTAAGCTTTATCAGCCTCTTCTAAGTTCTCCCACCAGACTGACAGCAGTTCCAAATGCTGGAGTGTCACTGACGGTTTGGAGATGTCAAAGCCAGAGGCAGCATTGTTGTTCCTGCAGTCTGAGCTCCTAAGAATAGCAGGTGCACAGATACACTGAAGTTGTTTCCAGGCTGTGCAATGTTCAGCCCCTTTCAGCATTTTTTGCCTTAAAGCTTGGAGGGGGTGTTTGTAAATGGCCGTGCTCATGTGCAAGGGCAGAGCAGGCAGGATGCAGGTGTCAGGCAAACACAGCTTTCAAGATCAGGGCCTTGAATTAATATTTCCTTTTAGCTACACCAAATATCTTGCTGGTTTAGTTCTGTTTCTCCTGGGAAAGGACAGACGCCCAAGAAAAATCAGAGACAGGACAGACCATGGATTCTAAGAGAACACCCAAAACTAACTGCAAAATTTACAAGCTCGTTGATCTTGATATGAAAAGGGCCCTGTAACTGCAATGCTCAGAGACACCACTGTGTTCCAGACAGCACTTGTGCACTTGGCTTTACAATTGGCAAAGAAGGTTTACAACACATACTCTGCACTTTAGGGCAAGACTTCACTGCTGTTTTGTGGCAGCAGGCAGCCAAGAGGCTCAGTGAGGTGCTTGGAGGCTGCCCCAGTTCAGAGAAATGTGTAGTTACACCACACAACATTCTCTGCCTTTTTAACATCCTCAAGAGTCTTGGTGCAAAGGAACACTCGAGGGGATAGGCTGAAATAGGACGGATTAGCACACGACACGCAGCACAGAGCCACTAGAGAATATCTCTTTTTCTCTCTGTTTGAGAAAGAAAGCTCTTTAAGCACGTATTTTCCATAAGCTCTCATTTCTTAAAGCCAAAATATCCTACACAGAGTTATCCAGAAACAAGCTGTGGATAGAACAACAGATGACTATTGAGAAGAGCTTTGTCAACACATATGGGAAGGACAACGATTCACATTTAAATATAAGCCCCTAAACAGCACAGCCTCCTTAGTGCTCCAATAGCTTCTTAGGCTTCAATTAACCCAAACCTGTTTAGACTCTGGCCAAATGGCCAGCATGATGCTACTTACCTGCTTTAATCTGCTGTCATTTGGTTTATGATGAGAACATAATCTTTTTCCCCTCCAGATTTGATATCTTAAACAGTAACAATTTTTCCCCTCTCACCAGCATGCAGATTTAAAAAAAAAAAAATACCAGCAGAGTTCTTTAAAACAACAGTTTTCATTTAGTTAATGTTCACCCTCCCCCTGGAGTTATTGGAGACATCCTATTTTTATGCTGTCTCCACACAGGTTGTTCACACCTCCTCATTGTCGCCAAATTTATCATTCCCACTCATTCGCCCTAATCATCCTGCACGTCGTAAAAAGGAAAATAAAATGGCAAAAATGTTTCTGGGGGGGAAAAAAAAAAAAAAAAAAAGATATTTCAGCATCTTGGTTTTCAGAGTGCCTTTCAAGGTTTCTAGGAGGCAGAGGGCTACATCCAGACTGGTAGTTGGGTGTGATGCTCAAGTGGCCAAGCTGGCTGGGGTCAGGCTACCCATGTCACAAGGAGCTGCCACCCCACTGAAAGCCCTGAAGAAGGTGTGACAAGGCTCCCTGTGCCCCAGGGAACTGCTCCTCAGTTCCTCCATAGCTGAGCAGCAGATCCAAGGCCTCTGTTCCCTGCTGGGATCTCGGTAACAGATGTGCTTTTTTGCAGGTCAGAAGAGCAACAACCTTCTTCAGCTGATTTGGCAGACCCCAGGGAGGATGGCTTAGGGATCTTTATTGCCTCCAGGAGATGTGAACCACGAGAAAAGCAAGTTATGTTCACAGACACCGTAGCCATCACTAATACAGGCACCTCATTATAACCTACAGACACTGCAAGGTAACTTAAATTTCAGTTCTCCACATTACAAATGTTAAGAACGCATGGGCTTAACCAGTGAATGAGGGCTAACTTCCAAGCAGTACTTGGATCAGCACTTGGAAAGCAGAACTAGTTTTTGTTTCCAAAGGCTTGTTTATTTGATTTACAACTTAAGTATGGATGTCCTGATCCCATTATCAAAGCATGGCCAGCACATACATAATAAAGATACAGTCCTCTATTTTTAATAATGAGTACTTAATGCAAATTATGTTAAAAAAATCCTTAGATGAGGGGCTGAAAACCATGTCTCCTTGACTGTCTCCTCCTAGATAAAGAACCACACAGCTGCCTATGCAATATTTTCTGCACAATCTCCTTCCTATTCAAGTTAATGCCTGGATTTTTTTATTTTTTATTACTTTTATTTTGCTCCCTGGTGACATATTGAAGTCAGGTAAGGAGCCTTTTCAGCTCTCTGAACAGATGAGTGGTGAGTTCAGAATGCTTGTTCAGTGGTGCTCAGCCCCCATGGTCCCTAGGAAGGAGAGCATGGAGCTTTAGTATTGCCATCACCTCTGTCCTCTCCTGAAAACTGCCCGAAGGAGGTCTGGGAGCCTCCAGCGTTCATCTCCTGGGACCACTGAGGTAACTGCCCTGAAATCTGTGATCAGGAGGTGGATGATAAGGGTGCTTGAAGGACTGTTTGGTATTATAACCATATTCTTCTCATCCAGCCTGTAGATTCCCTGCTCTACACCACGTGAGCGCAGCACAGCATCCCACTATTTATCTTACCAGTCACCATTTTTCAGCAGGGACACCCAGTTATTACAGTGGATTAATGGCCATCACATCCCAGGTCATCCACTGACCTGCCTGGCAAGCACAGATGGGTTTTGTTTCCATTTGAGGCCCGACCCAAACCCCACTGAAGTCAATAGGTGTCTCTATTACAGACAGCAATTCCTGAATCAGGCTCTCGGTTCCCTGTCATTGCTGTATCTGATCAATGACTAACATTTATCTGGATTCTCATTGATACTAGATTTTGACAGCAAATATAATATTAAATACAAAGACCTAGAAGTTAAAAATGATTAAGTGCTCAGAGGTATCTGATTTAATACAAACATTATGAAATAAGATAAAACTACAAAAATAAAATCAGTCAAAATCCTATTGAGGAATAAAATCCCAGAGATCCAGTTCTGAGACCAGCATAAGAAAGGACTTTTGTCCTTTGAGTAGGAATTAGGCTTCATGGAGAGGAATCCAGAATTGTTAGGGGTTGTTTCCCCACCACCCCCCCACCTTTACTCTGGCATTATTGCATTTTTTTTTATTATTATTTGCATAATAGAGTCCTGTTCAATTATTTTACAATAATTCATGAGTCATTTGTTTTCTACATGTAAAGCAAACACATTTGTATGAGAACAGCACACCTTTAACTCCTTGTAACTGAAAACAATATTCAGTAATCTCTTCAAACTAAAATTCAGACCCATCAGTGCAAAATGCATTTCCCACGTGGGTAAACATGGCTCTTTACCAGGATTTTTTTTTTTTTTTTTCCACACAGCTTAAAGAAAAAAAGAAAATTAAGAGAAACAATTTTTCTCCTCCACCTACTCTAAAACACAGGCAGTCAGGTGTTTTCATATAATCCCAGAATGATTTGGGTTGGAAGGGACTTTAAAAGACCATTTTGTTCCAACCCCTGCCATGGGCAGGGACACCTTCCACTAGACCAGGTTTTCTTCCTTTCTTGAAACTTTATTACAGTTTCTGACTTAACAGATGACATGAAGTCAGTATATTTTTACTTTTTTCTTCTTCCACTGCTCTTTTGACTCTTCCACGGAGCTTGCTTGTACTACACCCTGCTTCAATGTAAAACCTCAGCTATGACTGTAGGCAATCCTTCATATTCAAAAAGGTCACATGCAACTAAATTAAGAAAACAGTCATTTTTCCATACTTTACCAGCACCGACATTGGCCCCTACTACTTACTTCCCATTTTAAAACTATGAAAGACAATGGATGAGAATTAGTCAGGCACAAGTGACGCGAATGCCTGGATGATTATTTCAGTTTTGTCCTTTATGCATAATTTACTGACTAAATAATAATAATAAAAAAAAGTGTGATTATTAGCAAGTCATCTTATCAAACCTCCTCAGGAAGGTCCATTAGGCTTAATTATAAGAATGATAATTCGTCCTGTTTTAGATCTGCTTGTATCTTTATGGATCTCCCCTCTGTCTTGATGTCTTTGTCAAAAAAAAAAAAGGTAAAGTTCCTTTAACCCTCCCCTTAAACATTTTCTTTAAATATTCCAAGATATTACTCACAGTCTTCCTACCCAGCACAGTGCTGACAGGCACACAATGAATCCCTACTTTAGCTGTATCAATATCCTCAGAGGAAAAGGCTTTGCCATGGAAATAGCCTGTCCTGCACTCGCTGCCCTCCAATAGCTGCTCTCCAGGTTGCTAAACACAGCTCAGCCCACAGACCTTTGATGTGCGGAGGCTGGTGTCCAAATGTGCCCTTTGGGAAGGAAAACTGGGGGTGTGCACACGTGTGAGTGGGGAAGTTTGCAGCACAAGTCCAGGCTGTCAAAATACACCCACTGAAAGCACCAATAGCACCGTAATTGAGGTTGGTTTAGAAAACAAACAAAAGAGGAACTCCAGAATTACGCAGCGTGTAAGGGCTGATTTTTTTCCCCATCTTTACACCAAAGAAATTGCTTTGGTTGAATATGATTTTGCAGAAGGAAGTTTCTAAAACAGCACAGCCCAAAGCAGCACACAGCCTAGATTACTTCAGGTTAAATACACTTCAGTGAATTTGTTTAAATTACGGAACTGGAGAGAAAGAAAAATCTAAATATTCATAACAACCCCAACAACAGACACGCAGCAGCAACCACCACTGTATAATTAAATAAGTTATACAGCACAGTGTCACAGCTGCAGCAAGGGAATGTGACAGAGAGAAATTATAATAAACTCAGTTACTTAGAGTAATTTAGGCACTTATTGACCTTCATGTCAAGAAGCGCTATGGTGCTAAAAGTAATTTTACATAGAAAACTCATCTTTTCTCCTCTACAGTGAAACCACGTTACCCTGCGGTCGGCAGCCGTTCCTGGGAGAGGGTGATGAAACTCCTGAGCAAATATTCGCTGCTGCATGAAGAAACAGCCACAGTCACATGCCTGGTTCCCCAGACTCTGACCCCACCAGCCACATAACCTCCGAGTTAACCAAAAACCAGCTGTCTATATATATATTTCTTTCATTATTATATTTTCCTTTGTCACCATGGTGAAATTTAAAGCTCTGATTAAATTCAGGAGGCACCCCTCTTCCATATGGGCATGGGAAAACAAACACAGTTGTAATGAAAGTGGTTTTAGACCAAACTCTTTCGCTTTCATGAAGGAGACAATCGATAGCAGAACAGCCAGTAGCCAGTTGTGTTTGCAGCCACATGGCAGATGGAGTGGTGGGAATTTACATGGAATGCAGATTTGCCAGGGTGGAAACCAGAAGAAGAATTAAAGGTGAAATTAGGAAAGAACAGCGTTGATATCTCTCTTTGCTCTCTATAAACATTATCTCAAACCAGCCACGTGCTTGCTCAATCCCCTCCATTCAAGCTTGAGTGACACCCGTTCCTACACACAGCTAGAACACAGGAACATGCAACAAGAAAAATTGCTTCTATCCAGCCTTTGAAGCTTCAGGGCAGGGTTAAAAAAAAAAAAAAATAGAAGAAAACCACAAAAAAGTATAACGCAACAGTGAGGAGAGATATAGGGGCAGGAGGGTCAGAGTTGTGGACTAACAATGTAATTCAGAGATAACTCTCCATCCTGGAGTTCTGTGTGCCCAGACCCCTGCAGTAATGCTTGTTTATTATCTGGATTTCCATTTTCAGTAAGCACCAATAGATGTGACACTCTTGAACTGTAACATTTCATCTTCTTTGCTAGAAAAAAGCCCAACAAAACAACCACACAGAGCACTTAATATTGACCCAAAACAGAGCTGACCTCTATCCATCAGTTCCTGCAGTATCATTGCCTTCTTTTGTACTCTCAAATGACTTTTTCTGGGGCTTCCCACTAACTCAGTTTGTTTACTTCACCAGCAAGACAATGGGACTGCTGCTCAAGAAACTTTATCCCACCAGGAATATGGTCTGAGAAAGAAGCAGGAGATTGGGGCACTTCAGGTACTGAAGCAAAAGGGATCCAAAGTCAAACTTGGCCCGAAAGGGTATTTAGTTCCAGTTTGGTTGGCCATTTAGGTCAAACCAAGCTGAAATACACTGCAACTTTTCAATTTGCCTTTGGAAATAAAACTGCACGAACAGTAGAGTGAAAATTTTCCCACTGCATTTCCCTTTGAGTGAGCATCATGCGCTTTAACCTTGGTTGTCGACGGTGGCAGGAAAGCAGCTGTGCTGGCAAAGGCCATATGTTTGCAGACTTTTATGAGAATTGGAATATTGACCCCTTCTTCCCAGCTATTCTTCTCAGCCTTTCTGATGGAATGAAAGATAAACAGAGACAAAAACCTTTGCCCCTAAATTCAAGGCTCAAACATCAGCAAACATATAGCCTAGATATGTTTTTGTAGCTGCAGAACAAGTAAAATGGTCTGTTTTTTTTCTTTTTCCTGTGTTGCTGTGAAGCAGCCAGAGGACAGGAAGAGAAGAAGGAGCTGCTGTAAGTTACAGCAAGACCAATGTACAAAGGAGTGAGGCCACACGAGATGGCCAAAGTCCCAGCGGGCACAGGCTGATGTGGCAGAGAGCAGGCAGAGAATGCAACCGAGGGCAGCTCAGCCCTCAAGCTCTCAAAGGAGCTGTTAGGAGAGTGATGGGGAAGCAGGGACATCTGACAGTTTAGAGAAGGAAAAAGAAGAAAAAAAGGAGCTCTCCATGTCTGTAACTAAGGGCTGTGTGGGGTGGGTGGGGCAGAGAAGGGACGGAGGGGTGGGCAGGAAAACACATTTCCCATACCAACAGCTTCCTTTCCTCATAACCACTCTGAGCCACACATGCCAGCCACATCCACGAGTGTGCTGATGCTGCTTCACCTCAGCCTTCACCTCAATTATTTGCTGTGCCCACCTGCCTTCCACCACTGCCACTCCCAGACTGACCAGAGACCACTCAAGCCCCAGGGCAGCCTCGTCCCTTGACTGGAAGAAACTCTGTGAGTTTTTCCACAGAAGCACCAGCAAAAACTGTAACAAATTAATTTGACGAAACATACTCCTTCTGAAGACATGTGACAACAACAAATAACCAAGGGCACCCTAAAGCAAGCTCACCCCGTGCCAGATGGGATGCCAGGACACTGGGTCCATCAGGTCATGAAACCTTGCCCTGGCACTGAGATAAGCTTGCCTTAGCCCGGAGCCTTCTTGATGTCAAGAGGGTAAAACGATCCAGCAAACAAAGAAGGCTTCTCTTTAACAGGAATAGGCAGGTCTTACCCAGAATGAGACGGCCTGGAAGGCCCTGGGGCAGGAAAACTCGTGGCTCTTACAGTCAGAAGAGGAGCAGCAAAGCAGTGATGTGTCCAAGCAGCACACACTGCACCTGCAGCTCAGAGCTCTGCTCAGGCACAGGTGCTCAGAAAAACCAAGATTGTCTCTATTTACAAGGCAGGCCCCACAGCTATTTTTTAAAACACGCCATCTGCACCTTGTGATGGCACGATGCATTTCACCTCAGGCTTCACAGCAATCGCTGGGTAAACAACAGCATAAAACCTTTGGTCTCCTCCCTGCTGAGCTTGCTATAACAACTTTCTTATCACTTTTGTTTTCTTTCCACTCCATCAACACCCCTGTTCTGCCCAAAAACTCCTCTCTCACCTCAGGTCCCATTTAAACCCTGTGTGATGAGGATGCCCTACACCTGCCCTCACTTAACTGGTTCCCCTCCCTCCTCCTCAGAGTCCAGGGAGTTGCTTTTTCCTTCTCAAGTGATTTGAAAGAAACATGTATATTTGGCCTATTTGCAGGAGTGGATTGCTCTGGTTGTCTGATTTTAACTTTCGGTCTTCTGATTAGGACTGAAAAACCCTCACTCAGTCCATTAAACTTTACTTTATAGAGTCTTAACTCCCTATAATGATGATCCAGTGTTTATTTATTTTATTTATTTATGAAGCAGTCATTAGTAGCTCCTGATAAATAATTAACTGCCCTTTGAGTAGCCAAAATGAGTTCCTGAAATCTTCCTCCTTGTCTGAATGGATTTTCCCTATTTTCTTTTCGGTCAGACCGTTAGGCACACCTTCCTAAATACATATGGGTTTTTCCTGTTATGTGACCTGCTCCTAATATTGTTTTTCTTCAGGCTCTGTATCAGTTATCATTTTCATTTCTTTCTGAGTCATTAAACACAATATTTGTCCTTTAAAATCTATTCTCAGTGTACTGCCTCTAAGAAAAAAAAAAAAAAAAAACCACAGAAATAAGAAATTACTTACTTTTCTGCAGTAACATTTAAGGAGAACTATTGCACCACTGCACTGATAACAGTAATACCCAGAGAGGGACAATAAGAGAATGAGAGTCAAGTGATTTCCACGTAAAGGAAACAAGAGCAGTAACTCCCCACGGCTCTGATAACTCCATGGTAGCTGCAACAGCAGGAGAACACATTTTGAATAGATGAAATTTCCTTGGTCTCTCCAAGTTAGCTGCTACTAATAAAAGATGACTGTACCTCGGGTGCCCTCAGTTGCATTTCCAGGCTGGATGCACACACACACTTTTTTTTTTAAGCCTCTTGCTATAAGGAATGGGCTATCACTCTTGTTGGTCTTAATGTTTTGCAAAGAATGAGAGAT
This sequence comes from Daphoenositta chrysoptera, assembly GCA_013397915.1. Lineage (NCBI taxonomy): Eukaryota > Metazoa > Chordata > Aves > Passeriformes > Daphoenositta > Daphoenositta chrysoptera. The sequence goes on from VZRO01004341.1 coordinate 813,225, forward strand.
TTCCCCCGCCTCTGGTCAAATATTTGGTCTCAGTGTTTGCTCCGGACAGCAAGGACTTTTCGAGTGGTTTTTACCAAAGGCAGGGACGTGAGGGAGGATGTGCCTGTCCCTTCCTCAGGAGCAGAAGTGGGATGGCCATGGGGCATTCGAGAGACTGAAAGCCAAATGGGGGACGTGACACCCCCTTTTTCTCATGGCACCCCCTTTTCTCACGGTAGCTGCTTGCCATGTTTTATAAAATCTTAAAAATCTGAGTACCTTGGGGATGGATTTCCAGCAAACCTCCTAATTACTGTTTCTGCAAGGTGCTCTCAAAGGTGTCTGTGTATCAGACGCAGCCTCTCTCTCTAGCCCAGTGTCCTCACCCCGCAGGGACCAGCTGTGTGTCCACAGCTCAGAACACCACCACTGCTCCCTCTGCCTGCGGCACATTTCCTGCCTGTGGCCACAGCGCTTCTGAGAAAGGGGAAGTCAGACACCAGCTACAAGCCAGATGCAACGGGATAACAACAACACCTCGCTGAGAGCCTTCCCACAACACCAGAACTTTCCTTTTGTCCTAAATGTTTGTGTACCGTGTCTTTTACGATGCTCTTCACGCCATTGCAGGCTGACAAATAGCTGAGGACATGAACTGAACTGAGGCAGACAAACAACCCCGGCGCCTTTTCCCTCCTTCCCCTGTCCCTTGTTTGCAGCTCCATAAAAGTGAATGCACTTCACACTTTTCACTCTTGTTTTTAAGCTCTTGCAGCAGTAACCACCTGGAGCAAGGCTCAGGGAGGGGAGAAAGAAGAAAAGGCAGGGCAGAAAATAACAAGTCGAGCTTGTACTACACGTGGGCTGTATGAAAAGTAAAACAAAATGAAATAAAATAAAATAAAATTAAAAGTAAAATGAAAAGTAAAAATAAAATAAAATAAAATAAAATAAAATAAAATAAAAGCCACACGTAGTACAGTACAGGTTAATGAAACATCATGTGGATCTGGACCCTCCAAAAGCTGAAACTGCAAGGCTGGGCTCTGCCTGGTTTAAATAGCGCGCTACTGTTCTGGATGGCCGCGAATGAGCAGAGGAGCCAACAGCACATGAAGGATGGTGACAGGCAGCAAAGTGGCATGTGACAGCCGAGGGAGGCCAGCAGTGGCTTCGGAAGGGGATAGCTGGAAACACTCCAGTGCCAAATAACACGAGAAAAGCAACGAGCTTTAGGGCCACCAGGGCACAGCACGGCTCTTGCAAGGGGCCAGAGGTGAGGAGAAAACCTTGTGCTTCATTCACAAACCCAGCGGGTTGCACGGGAGCGACACATCGGTACCAAACCCCGTCTAGAACAAACCCGGGTCCTTGTGCTGCTCGGAGGAGGCTTTTGCCATCCACTCACCCACTCCTCCTTTCCCCAGCCCCAGAGCCCAACCTCCCAGCCCTCCCTAAGCACAGGTTTTATCTTTGTTTGATTCACTAATAAACTAATTAGGCAGCAAATCAGACCACAAACCGGCCAAGGTCTAAACGAAGCTTTAGCCAATACTTAACTTCCTACTGATGTTTATAATCCCAAATAACCCTTTGTTTGCCCCTCCCTGGTTCCAGGCGGTGACTCAGCAGTCACAGGGCTCCATTAGTATTCCCAGAGCATTTCTTTTCCCCTGACTGTCTCCCTTGTGCTGTGATCAGACCTATCAGGATGTGGTGAATTGCTCCGAGGAAGGTTACAGGTCTCCATAGGGACTGCTCATGATCTTTGAAAAGTGCATTTCCCTCTAGCAAGCTATAAATGCTTAGGAGAGTTGCTAAAGATCACTCAAAATAGATTATTGAACACTCTGATGCCGCACTCTCATTTTGTGTTATCATATACTTGAAGTATATTTAAAGATTCCCTAAATACCAAGTGCATTTGCCTGGAAGAGATTTGTGTTTTCCAAAGCCAGAAGAAAATATCTTTGTATCATTCCAGGATATGTAACGCTTTCTCTGCTGTTCTGCAGAATGGATTATAAGTGTTTGTCGTGGTGCTTGAGTGTGCTTTTTTTTTCTTTTCATTCTTTTTTTCCCCTTTCCCCTGCACCACTGACTATTGTGATAGACTTTAGTTAACTTCTTTGGATTGTTTTTTGCCTCGCTAACGGTCCGCAGTCAAAATGAAAAATAAGAACCTTCTGGATCCTGCCTTGATAAGGTCAGACTGTAGAATTTTTCTTTCCAGCAATTTAGCCAGGCTCTCTCCTTCCAGAATACATTTACTTGGTAATAAACATCTCCAGACAGCCGGGCTGTACAGACTGGAAACAATTAAGCCAAAATTGGGGAAAGCAGCACATGAATAAGTATTTCACTTTCAATGAAATTAGACTGAAAATTTCAGGAGCAAAGGAAATAACAACATTTTCAAATTGTATTAATTAGATATTTGTAAAAACCTGTGCTCATGCAAGTACCTTATGCATATTTTAATATCAACCTATGAGGAAAATGTGTTGGGTAATCACAAGCCTTTGGTGCTGTCATGCTGTGGTCAAGCACCAGACACACAAATATTTGGGGCACATAATTCAATACCTAGTAGGAAAAACAAAGAATTTTAGCCATATTTCTTTGACCTTACAAAAGGAAGTCTGCTAAGCAACAGGTTAGAAGGGTTTGTCTAACTAAAGCAGAATAAGATTAAAACGCAGCTTATTCCAGAAATGAATTAACAATTTATGAAACGCCTCATCTCTCAGATACACAAAAAAATAAATGTTTAGCTGTCCCAGCTTGTTTGAGAACCAAGTAAAATTCCTTTGTAACAACAGAGTTTTTCTACCATCAGAAACACTTCACCAGCTCCTAAATTCCACAGTTTTCTGATTTTTGCATAAAGGCACTTACTGCTCAGGCATCATGCACTTAATTGCAAATCCACCACCTGTTTACGTGCGGCAAGAAAACAAAAAGCATCTGTTCTGTTATTTTTAATTAGGTTATCCTCCTACACCTCCTCTGTCCAACATCTTTAAATAGTTTAGATGTAAATTCTTAAATAATTTAGAACTGAAAAATTACGCATCGTGTTTGTGGCATCATTTGCTGTGGTTTTCTCAAGAGTCTCAAAACTGATACAAAACTAAACTTGGTTTTAGAAAGAACTTTTTTTTTTTTCAGCTTGGGAAGTTCACAGCATTTTCCAGAGGAATTAATGAACATTGCTAATAGCTTGATCCGAGTTATAAGGCATTAGGAGGACACAAGCAGGAGGAAAGGCAATATATAACCTTTAGATGGGACAATTAGAGATCAATTATTAGAGCCAGAGAAGAGCTTTTGAAAGCAGCTTCTTCATTAATCAAAGATTATCTCAAATTAGAATGTTTAATTATTTGCCACAGTTCCTTGTATATTCCTCTGCACAATAAAAAAAAAAAAAGGGGCATTTTGAAAGCTGCTACGTTTTGAACGTTTAATTTTAACATTATTTTAAAGCTAAAATACCAAATGTTTTAAAACATAGGTAATATAGTGAAACTGCATAACTAAGGAGATTACACTGAAGATGCACAAGCGATGATTTTTTTATATGCTAAATCTGTTGGGTATTGTTACCTATTTGGATGTCTAGATACATGGAAAAATTATTTTAATACAAGTGGTAATAAAGGAAAAGATGGGAGCGTCCTACGCACTGTAGTGCCTTGGGGCAGGATCCAGGGGTTTGGTGTTAGATTTAGACTGAATTTGCAGATGTCTGAGTTTTAGATTCTCAAACAACTGAGCACATCCAAATTCTGGAGTGGGACGCAGCATCCTGAGCAGGCACAAAAAGGGTGATGAGAGCAGCTGGTGGGCAGAAAATGCTGGGCACCAGGGTGTGCCCCGTGTGGGAGGCAATCCCCCAAACGGGAGCTGCAAAACCTGCTGCAGGTCTGCTCAGCATTGCCTTCCCTGGGCTGTGGCCACCGCTGACCCAGCGACCACGTTCATTTGAGTATCCTGACAGCTGGGATGAGGGGAGGAGATGCACCTGGAGAGCAGGAAAGGCCTTTTGCAAACAGGGATTTTGGACTAACAGGGGAAAGAGGGCTTTGCTGAGACCACTCTGCAGTTCAGGCAGGTGCTCAGCGTGGCTCAGGAGGAACAGTAACTGCTGCTCATCATTAGAAGAGCTGGAGCAGAGCAGGTCCCCGTTAAAAAAACCCTAAAACCTCCTGTCCCCGAGGAGCACATCCTCAGCCATCCCAGGGCTCTGAGGGAATGCCACCTGCTGGCTGTTCCTGAGGGACAGACTGGTCAGCCCGTGCTGGCCACACTCACCATTCATCTCCTGAGAGGGAGATAAATCCTTGGTGACCTCAGCACGGGCTGTCCGGGGGCTGTGCCCACCTGATTCCTGCTCATGGATCTTCTCAGGAAGCGTGGCCCAGCACGATGCCTCGGCAGTTCTTCTTCAGTGACAGCCAGACACAGATGTAGAGGCAGGCTGGCAGACCAAGCTGTTCCCTTTATGAGATACTTTTCTCACACAAATACTTCTTTCCTCTTGGCCAACCCCATACTCAGGCCACAACAAAGCTATTTTGTCTTTATTCCTCTGTAAGGTGTATCCTGAACTTGGATATAGACTTTCTTCTCCTGGATGACCCTCTCTCCTTGCAAGGCCCCATCCTTTGTTGGCCAGGACAGGATGACCCCAGGCATGTTCAGAGTCATTCAAACTAGGCTTTTAGAAACACTGAATCATTCAGGTTGAAAAGACCTTAAGACCATCGAGTCCAACTGTTCCCCCAGCAGTGCCAAGTCCACCATTAACCCATGTCCCCAAGTGCCACATCCACATATCTTAAACACCTCCAGGGATGGTGACTGAAGCACTGCCCTGAGCAGCCTGTTCCAGTGTTTGATAGCTCTTTCAGGGAAAAGATGTTCCCTAAAATCCAATATAAATCTTCCCTGGTGCAACTTAAGGCCATTCCCTCTCCTCCTGTCCCTGTTCCCTGGAGCAGAGCCCGACCCCCCCGGCTGCCCCCTCCTGTCAGGGAGTTGTGCAGAGCCACAAGGTCCCCCTGAGCTCCTTTCCTCCAGGCTGAGCCCTTTCCCAGCTCCCTCAGGCAGGTGCCCCAGTCCAGGTCCAGTGAGGATGCTGCTCTCCATGCAGTCTCACCATCCTTAGCACAGGAGGCAGTGGAAGGTAGTCTTTGCTAAAACATGAAAAAACAAAAGCCCCTTTCATTGCCCCCCTAGTTTTTGCCTCAGAAAGGTTATTCAAAAATTTTCCTCTAATGAAGTAAAGGCAAAATGTGCTTCCCACTGACATAAGGTGAAGCTTATACCAGCAAGAGATTTTGAGAGACAGAGCCAGTAAAAATGGTTTACTGATGTATGTGCACAGGCTGCACATTTCTGGCAGAAAGTAAGTTTCACTTGACCTTGGAGGAAAGAGTTTCCAACAATTTAAAACCAAGGGCTCATCCACGTGTGTGTTTCCACCAGCTTTACCCATCTGTGAGCTCTCCACCATCCTGCTCCCATATAAGTGTTGAAAAAATCAGGCCGTGACTTCACACTCAGTTGCAGAATTAAGTTTAAGATGAACTTTTTGCAGCAGGGTGCATCTTTTCATTATGGAAGGTCCGATCCTAAAGGATCCCAATATTTCTCCACCAACATTATGAGCTTTGCCAAAAAATAAAAGATAGTGATTGCATTAACAAAAGGCACTGAAGTTCTGATCAGGATTTCAAGTTGTCCCACTCTATATATATATATTAACCTATATATATATATATATACACTAACCTACCTTTGAAAATACAATACGTGGCTGGTGCAATTCTCAACGCATTTCTCATTTAAGAAAAATAAAAGAAAAAGAAAAAAAAAAAGAAAAAAAAAGAAAAAAAAAGAAAAAAAAAGAAAAAAAAACCCAACAAACAAGAAGACCAAAAAAACCTCATTTCAGCTATTTGAAAACTGGCTGCATACATGTTGAGGTATTTCTACAGTATATCAGGCTTAACCCAAACATCCCCTCAGATATTCCTCTGCACTCCATTACAAGAGCCTGAAAACAGAGTTTATTACAGCTTTACTAAAGACAGCACCATAATTTTGATGTCTCAGGGGTGATTGGAAAAACACCTCCCTGCAGGTTATCCCTAACTGCTATTAATCAATACCTAATCCTGTTCTGTATCACACATAAGTATTGCTATTTTCAAGCCTCTCAGAGCAGAGCTAAGATGCAGCATCCGCCAGGTAAGAGCCAGTCCTCCCAGCCAAGCTCTCAGCCTCACCACAGGCTTTTTCTACATTTCCTGTAGTGCAAAAGATCTATAAATACCACCGATAAAACCTCTTACATGTCTTCCCAGTCTAAGTCTTAGGGATTTCACTGCTGGAGTAATACCCTACCTCCTCCAGAAGGTTATTTTTACAGGAAAAAAAAATTATATATATATATATATGTTGAGCTGAAAAACCTCAGTGCCACAGCAAGCACTCCTCGTGAAATCAGTCAGGAACTGCTGAGAGCTGCAGTGATACCATTCATGATTGTGCTGGCAGTGGAGTGGCTGCTCAGCACTCAGCACAGCACAGCTACAAACCCAGGTTTTCCTGCTCCTGCAGCAGATATTGCCCTGCAGAGGAGAAAGTTCCCATCAGGACGCAGCAGTGACCCCATGCACAAAGAGATTGAGTCATGGGGTCCATAGGATAATGAGTTCTGAATTAGGATCCTAATAACAAGTAAGAAAATTATATTCTGGGAGGATATTCATGATGGAAACAGCCCACATATATGTTCATACAAATTGAATTTTATATTTAAATATCAATGTTTTAACACCAACTCAGTAATGAGGGGGGTTTTGGTTTTAAAAGTCTGTTATCAGATGTTGGAGCAATTAACAGTGTGTTGTGAAAATCACATTCTCTATCCTCTCCTTCCCTTGACTAAAGAAGGACAAATGTATTAGCAGAGAACACACACACCTGCATAGGAACATTTTCTAATTATTCATGTGGCTATAAATGATCCCTGGCAGCTCATAACCTGATGAAAACTGAAGATGAACAGTACTTGCCACTGGGAAAAGAGCGCAAATCTTTCCCCATTTCCCTTGAAATGAAACTTTTGGCCTTGTTATGGCAAAGAAATAAAATCGAACACACGGTTTTATGAAGGTTTAAGATCTCCTCTTGTGTTGGCCACATACTTCCAACACCCCTCTTGTGCCAACACCGATAATCAACTTGTTTAAAAATTGTTTAAAAAATAATTTTCGACTTTTTTTTTTCTTTAATCAACTTTAGCTTTCAGCTTATTATCCAGCTGTCCAGAAGGTCCCTCAAAGTAGAACTGCTGACTTGTGTGGGAGGCACCTGGATGTTTGCACAGACAGAAGAGGGGTGAAGGGCTGATACATTCAGTGTTAACTTGGACCTTTCAATCTAATTGCAAACTAGAAATTGTCTGATTTACCCTCACCTGAGGTAGCAGAGAGGCCTGTATTACACAAGGACCCGTGCAATCTGTCATGACGTGTTTGCATCCATTAACTGCAGTGCAAACCCACACAATATAGTAAAACAAATTGGTTCTGTCTGAAAATGAGAGAGACAAACTTGTTAGAGAAGATGGAAATCTCACCATTTCACTCAGAAACAAGCTTTACAGCTTAGTCATAAATACCTAAAAATCTTGCTTTCTAATAGAACTGTGATATAAGTTAATATATTTCATTTGTAGGTGGCACATGGAGAAGTAGAAAATCCGATGTGTCCCCATGGGAAACCTACAGCTGGAAGAGGCAATGGTTTTTTTTGATGCAGTTTACACACACAGGAATCAAGCTCAATCCAGTGCCAGCTGAGAGTTAACTCAGTCACGGTGTTTATTACAGCAGCACACAAAATAAATTATATCATATCTGTATTGCCATAAAATTATGGTATATAGTTTTGAGGTGGTAATGCTAAATAAATATTTATGAATTTCTTAGTATAGTGATTTTGAATAGTAGTTATTTTACAATTTGTTTTGTCCAATAACCAGATTAATTTGCTGAGGGAAATATTAAACTTTTCTCCTATTATTTCTTTTTTAATGGAAGAATATCTTTATTGTCGTATTCTATTTCAAATAATTACATTATACTGAGATATCTTTAACAATTTGCAAGCCATTCAGGAAAAAAAGCCCAAAATGAATGCAGTTATTAAAGTGACATTAAGTGCTTTAATAATCATTTTTGGTCAGGGCAGACGTGTTATAAATAAATTCAAATACTGTATTAACCTTAAATTAAAAAACAGAAAGATCACAGTCAGCAGGAAAATTGGATATCTCACCAAACTTTGCTTTGCAACTTTCCAATTCCCTGAGAGGATTTTACTGGAAGTGATACTTAACCTTTATCTGTCGTGATCTTGGAATGGCCAGGTCTAGCCTCTACAGCTAGGCCAATTATCTCCAATTAAGCAATAAATGTGCAAGGCTTGTTCGGTGCCAGTAGAAATTCCCCGGATTTATGCCACACCTTCAGAAAGACACTAAGAGTTAAAAACCAGAATCGCCTTGCAGTAAGATTTTAATGAAACACACCTTTATGTAACTTCATCATTTAATACCGTTCATTTAGATTTTTTTTTTTCTTTCTTTTTTTTTTTTTAGGTTTTACAGCAGCCTTAAAGAATAAAACTGCTTGGCTGTCCTAATTTGAAATAGAAAGCATATTGCTCTAGTGCCTTATAGGGGTGTCTTAACTACCCACCACGGATGTTTCTTCTAGACAATGACCATATAAAAGATGAACACGTTGAGTGTGTTCATTGTAAAACACCAAATTTATTGGAGCAGTTCTTTTCTTTTTTTGGAATTTACTCTAAAAGATTACAATCACCTACCCTGCAGGAACAATAGTAATATATCTGCACTGTAGCTTCCTCACGTGGTACTTTGGGGTTTGTTATTGAAGAGGAAGAAGAAATAGATCTACCAGAGACACACGCTGAGAGCTTTTTCAAGATGCAGCAAAAATGTTATTTAATTTTCCTCAGAAGTGACATATTCTGCCGAGGTGATGTTATTGAACAAAAGACATTAATTGCAAAGGTATAAAATGGGGGCTATATGGGCTACCCTGGTGTTATCAGGACACAAAAGAAATATCCAACAGGTGGGAGAGAAGTGAGATACAGCGCTAGCACTGATTTTAACTGGGTGTTTATGGGCCACTTATATCACACTTTGCTTTATAACACAATCCCGGAGTGAACAGAACTTTTGAGATTCCCAGAAATGCTATTGTGCTTTCCCTGACCCCAAAAAAATCAGAGAATTTTCAGTGTGTAGGGAGAGAAAGCAATACAGGAAAAATAAACCACAAATGATTTGACAAAATGCTGCATGGCATTTACTACCATCTGATGTGCCTTTTAAGCACACTTATTCTCTCATTCCTCCAACATGTGTTTCCAAAAGTAAGTCTTGCAAATAGTAGTGAAATCAAAGATCACAGTAACTATGTTTTTTCCTTATAAACTGGTGAGATAAATCACTTTTTATAACGCTTTTTGTCCATAGCCACTTTTATTTACATTCCTTTACAAAGTTGCAGGACCAGCTCAGTCCTGCTTTGTTTAATATCACCACTAAACCACTGAGCCACAAAAATCAGGCAAAACCATGATGCAGAGGACAACCCACAGCCCCAGCTCACCCCTGCGATTCACACACTCAGAGCAAATAACTCAGATTTTCATATTCACAGGGCCAGTGCAATGGATTGAGTCTCACCAACCACATTCTGAGAACTCTGGTCTGCCAAACTTGCAGGAGACAAGGTTGAAATATCCAAAATATTTAATGTTCTTTCTGCATATGGGTGCTCTGCTGTTACATGAAGTGTTTTCTGGTTTATGTTGCTCTCTGTGTGTGACATTAAGTGCATGATAACTGGCACCAAAAATCTGGGTTTAATCACTCAAAACAGGCAGAAAACATTCCCAAGCGCCAGCCAGCTGGGGAAGGGATAACACAGATTGCAGGATGGAGCCCCCAGCGATGTTTCCCCGCCCTCCACCTTACTGAGACTAGGGAACTCACTGACTTAGCATTAACCAAAAAACCAGAAAACAACAGCACCAGCTGCCAGGCAGCCTCAGAGGAAATACTCCATTATTTACTGCAGTGGGAAATTCTTTATTTTATCTTTAAATATTTTCAAGCATTTTAGAATTCATTCTTTAAAACTCGTTAAATAAAGATGCAAGGCTTTAAATCTTTCCAGTTCTGGATTTAAACACCCTCTGCTGACAGGACAATATTTTGCTGCAGGTTCCCAAATGTAGCATATCCATAGATGTCATATCATGACCATCTCACAGAATGAGGTTTTAACATGACCTTAAAAGTGCCTGTTTGTTAATTGAGTTCTCCATTTCTCCCCGGTTTGGATGGTGAACAAGAGAAACTCACACTCTTCTCACAGGAAACTTTATACAGAGTTCCAAAAACAGCTATTGAACAGGTCTGATAACCACACTCCTCTCAGAGTCTCTGAATCCTTCCAGCAAATGTCTTTGCCTGGCTCTTGGTAGAGATAAAAAGAATTTCAGTAAAAATCTAAAAATCTCCCACCTCCTCCTCCTCCCTGTTACCTTCTTGGGCTGTGAATTTAAAAATTCAGTCAGTGCTGAGGTGAGTATGTGATGGAAATGTGGGCCTTTCCTTCTGAATGAAGGGAATGGAGGTGCTTCCTTTAGCATAATTTAAAATTAATCACAAGAGATACAAAGGAATCCATTTCTCAGGTTTGGTCTTCTTTGGCTCTGTCCAAATGAATTTCCCAGGTTTTTTTCTTGAACTTTATAATGAGATTAAAGAAACACGATATACAGACATTTAAATCAGAGCCTTCTGGGTAATCTAAGTGATACAAGTTAGAACAGAGGGAAGGAGCTGTGCTGTTAATGGGGCCTCTATTTCATAGGTGGTATTTCCTCATGGTGAGTTATTTTATAATGCAGTGCTTTTATTGCTGTGGCACTGGTAATTACAATAAAAATTCTTAATAACTAAATAAAGCATCAGAAATATGCATTTTTGACATTTTTGTTAAACCCCAATCATAATGTCAGCAAGTCCATTGGGAATTGGTTGGAGGCTTGCAACAGCACCTTTTCCTCTGAAAAAATCTGATTTTCTATACGGTACATGTTAGGCAGAGCATGTTTTGCTTGTACCTGGCCAGCACATATAACACAGCCTGCAGCTGGACGACATCTCCGAGTCACAGTGACAGCACTACTCCATCAGACAGTCAGGAGAATTTAAAGAGCTGTGGGGTGAAGCCTTACACACTTCTGCTCCCTTTCTTAAACCAGCAGTAACACCGCTCCCTTTTCAAGATGAGCTGTTATGAAGAATTATAAAACCACTCCAATATTATCCCCATATCCATCTAAGCTTATCCATCAGAACCTTAAGGAAGGTTTAGGTTGGATTCTAGGAACAATTTCTTTACCAAAAGTGTTGCCAATCCCTGGCACAGCTGCCCAGGGCAGAGGTGGAGTCCCCATCCCTGGACAGATTTAAAAACTGTGTGGATGTGGCACTTGGGGACATGGGTTGATGGTGGCCTTGGCAGTGTTGGGGAATGTCTGGAATTGATGATCTTAAAGGTCTTCTCCAACCTAAAAGAATCTGTGGTTCTCTGGATCCAACTCAGTGAGAAGAGCAGCTGGCTCACAGCAGCTTCACTGGGCATACAGCTCTTCAAGAAAACATGTTAAAAAAGATAAAACCCATGGCAACTTCACCTAATTTGGTTTTCTTCCCAAAGCAGAACCTGAGCATCCACAGAGCAGCTGTAGCCCTCAGCATCACTTTGCTACCTCCTTCCCAAAACTGAGAATGTCCTGAACAGGAGGAACACAAAAGCAGAAAGCTGAAAAATCAGACATAAGGGTACTTCTAAAGAAGCCTTATCACCACCATTTGAGATGTCAGAATTAAGAAAGGTCTCAAATTTGAAATTTAAACACTCTGACTACTGCTGCTGCCCCACAGCAACACCTAGGTGAGCTATCATAGAACAGATATGCAAAGGACAAAATAAAATTGCAGACAAGTACACACTTAGCATTTCTTATTTCTGAAGTGTTTAACTTCCCAATTAAAATAGTGCTTAGCCAATAAGGTTATTTTGTATCTAATATATGCTTTATGAATATATATGGAGCCATGGCACTAAAATCAATGTAAACATCTCAAAAGTACTCTAATTTGTTTCTGTTATTAAATGAAGCCAGTGGGTCTTTTAATCTCTATGTGTGTAGCTATTCATCTCACTTTAGTGGTCCTCTTTGGTAATTTTTTATTTCTTTTTCCTGCTTTGATCAGGCTCAAGACTGATTCCAAATCAGTAAGACCCTCCTTGCAAAGTGTCCGTACATTTTAATACTGAAAATATTAACATTATTCAGGATTCAACTTTTTTGCACATACCCAAGGCAGTGGGGCTAGGATTACTTTCAGCAATCCAAGAGCTAATTTTTATTTGTGATGAATATCAATTTCCTTCTAAAATTCGATTTCTTACAGAATGCCTCCCAGTTTAACATTTTTTAATAAGAATTTGTCATTGCTAAGATTTATAAATTTCAAGGACATTTCAAACTTGTCAGCAGGAAGCCACCACTATTATGTCACTCAAACTTTATGACAACACAGCCCCAATATTACTGACAGACGTCTGAAGTGGAAGTCACCTGTTACATCCAGTGGTCTGTAGCTGACACTTTTCTGATTTTATATGCTACAACATTGCTACACAATAATTTTAAATTATTTCTCTCTCAGTGGCTTTGAAAGAGATAAAGCCCTTTGTTACACAAGCCAGACGATTTTTACACTGTGGCAGCACATCACACATCCCATATTTTTTCTCTTCTGCAAGGGTTTTACTCACAGCCAGAGCAAAACATCTATTGAATAACATCCAGGGTAAAACTCACAAATTTTTTTGTGTTCAATTTACCAAGAAATGCAACGAGGTCCTAAACATTTAAAGTAAATTACCCCACGTGGCTCTGTGTCTTGCTGAACAGTTTGCCAATTCAAAGGGATGTCAGGAAGGAGCAACATTAAACTAACAGCCATATGCATTGATTTTCTAAAAGATTAGGTATTGCAAAATTGCAAGGAGAAAAAACTAGGCTGCAGAAATTTGCTTGACATAAGGGAATGAGTGGTGGAGATTCATTAATCAAAGTCAGTAGGGACTTTATTAATAACCTGGCCTGATAGTTATAAAGGAAAACAATGATATTTTAAAGCATTTAGAACATTCAGGATACCTGCAGGAATTGCCTTTGTTAGAAACTGTCTTCAGGCTAAAGCTCCACTAATCAGATGAAAACTGCTGATATCACTTTGAGGAAAATATAAGAGTAATTTGGGCACAGATCAGTTTGCAAGAATGGAGAGTTAATGAAAGCATCTGAGAGTTGTCATTTGGAGCTTTCCTGGGCTGTGTCTAGTGACACAACAGCATCTCAGAGTACTAGACCAGATTTTGATGGAAAAATGAAAAGAAAACCAAAGGAAAAGAGCTGAAGTTCATCTCGTTTTCTTCCATCAATGACTTTATGTAAACAACAGTTTGGGTTTGGGGTGCAAAAAAATTATTCCCTTTTTTTTCATGGTGAACATAATAATTTTTGTAATTACTCAATGAAATGCTGGCAGTCAAGCCTGTCTATATCATCTGAACTAATCCTGGGAGTGTACTCAGGTTTTGGGGCGAAAGATTAATTCTGGTCTAATTCTGAAATGCAATAAAATGTTACTTGAAAACCATTAGGGAAAAAGGTCATTCTAAGATAGAAAAAGATTCAGGGAGAAAATATTCCAGAGACAAATATACAACATTGATAATTAGGTTATTAGACAATTCAGGTAACCAAAGTTTCTATAGAGGAAATCGTATACTAAACTTTGATGCATACTAAATAAAATAATTTTTGTGTTTAATAAAAAAAAATATAAATGAACAAAGACTTTAAGGACTGTTCAATCAAATAGAAAATATATCCTTTTCCAGTTTAAATAATGCTTTTTTTTCAGATACATAGTCCTATTCTTTTTAAATTTTAATTTAAATGTTCCTCTTTCTCTGCAAGATTATTCTGCACAGAATTTGCTGAGAACCTCCACAAAGGAGGTGAAAAATAAACAAATATCCTCTACTTCAGTGCTTTAGTCCTGCTGAATTTGTGAAGGTGCCATTAAAATATGACTTTTTTGTCTTCTGGAAAGACCTTGGTGTAGAACCACTAAATTTTCTTTACTGTACTCACCTCCTCAGCAGTACTCGGTGAGAGCAATCAGGCCATATTTTCCACTCATGCTTATGTAAATCACAAATAAATCATTTGCAGCCAGCAGGCGTGACCCAGTGAGAACAGATTCCCAGCTGTTAACCATGGGCTTAGTCAGGGGAGATTTGTTGGATTCTGTGGTTCATGCTAAATGCCAGTAAAGAGCAGATTTATCTCTGCTCCTGGTTTACCGAACACGCCTGGAATTTGGGGGTTTTTAACAGGCTTTATCACTTTGTTCTTCCCTGAATGCATACCGTGAGCTAATTACCGTGAGTAGGAGTTGTGATCCCATTCAAGCTCTGACTCAGACCCCGATTCTCCCCGGCATCCTCCTGTTTGCTGAGCATCCTTTTCTTTATCCTTACCACACACAACAGCAGCAATTCACCGACAAACTGCGGAGCCGGGGGAGAAACGATGTATCCCCATTTTACCATTGTTTTGGACTCATTTCCTCGGGATTTAAGCCGAAATTCCCAACCCTGAGCACCTCCAAGTCCCTGGTCGTTTCTTCCACTGCAGTTATCCTGCTATCTGCCTCAGAACTGCCTTCTCCAAGTTGTGCCAGGAATTGGCAGGGCTCAGAGAAGAGGCACGGTGGAAGGCCAGCATCAAAAACCACATTATATTTCTTGATGCCTTATTTATCCTATACATATATATTGGTTATTTTGAATATAACATTTTATACTTTGAAAAGAGACAAACAAGACTGGGCTAGGCAAGGGAAGGGTTTGTAAATTCTCCCCACACAGTGACAGATGGATGTACACCCAACCTCGTACAGCTCAAGTGCATACAAACATCAAAATCAAATTTCACTTCTTCTCTATCAAATAAGACAGAGCATGCTGTATTCTTACAGTAATCAGTGTTATCTACCCAGGCACTGATATTTCTGATCTCCTAAACTCTGTTAGCTTGGCCCTTGGAAGATCTTTCTCTGTGATTACATAGTGGGGTAATGTAGCCAAAAGAATGGTTTTATCAGTGCCCGTACACAGCTGCCTCGGTCTAAGCACTGATACTGGGAAAACAGATCCCTCCTGGTCTGCATCCTGAAACCTGGGGTGAAGGCAGTGTTAATAAAGCAACACTGAATTAGAGGAAACAGACCCTACTTTCCCAACTCTAAATTTACCAAAATTTATCTAAAATTACTCAGTACAAAAAGACATGCAATATCAAATCCCACTTGTGAAAGAAAAGATTCTCCCCAGAACCTGCCGAATCTCTGATTAATAAAGTTATAGATTTAATTAACTAAAGCATGTTTTCTTTTTCTTAGTATCTAACTTTCTAGGGAATAAAACACAATAGTTTGTTTTTTTTTTTAAAAAAAAAAAAAACAAACATATCTTCCTAAGCTTGTATTTCCATTTAATAAAGCAGATGCATTAAGGGACCAAGGCCTTATTCAATCTAAGCATTTAAATTACTTAATGGAATGTAAACCAGAAGCACAACTTTAGACTGATGGCTATCGGCAGTCCTGAGCTGCCGTGGGCTTAATCGACCTCTTTGGGGGCAATATCCATCAGTCAAAGCCTGCAGGGCTGCACACCTGAAGAGCTGATGGTGAAGGCAGCGCCTGCTCTGACGGTCCCAGCAAAGTCAGGGCTCGGCTGCTCTGTGTTTTCATAATCTGCCCGCTGTAATTACACTCCGTGTAACTCGGGCTGTCTCTCCGTGCTGACTTTTGGACCTCCCAGATCACCTTTAGGCACATGGGACCTTTCCACCAGCCCTCGTGCAGAGTCAGGGCTTGGCTTTTGCTTCCACTGCCATCAGCCTTTCACTTTTAGCCTGGCTTAGCTGAAAACCCACTTAATTAGGGTTTAGTGTCTGCCTCTATGAACAGGTGTTTGGATCTGTTCGGGTTTTTATTATTAAAGAGTTATATTTTCCAGTAAAAAAATTAACAACTTTCTGAATTATTCTTATTATGACTAATTCTACTTTTAAACAGATGTAGCAGCAGGAAGAATAGTGAGAGTTCAGCATTTCTTGACTCCTGGAATCAGGAATCGTTCAAGCAAGTAAACTCAAAACAGCTGTGGTAATTGGCTGAAATTGCCACTTTTAATGACACAAATTATACCAGAGTGATGTTTAATGAAAGCTACAATTCCCAGCTCCTATATGCAAAACTTAAAACATTCTCCTAAATTGTGTTGACCTCTCTTGTTTAATACTCTGCTAATCTTTGAAAATTGGAAACAAATGCTTCAATTAAGAGACAATTAATTGACAATTAATTCAACAATAAGCAGATGGCCAGAAAGAGCATCCTGCTATTAAATGAATCAAATGTGAGAGGGAGCATTTGACCTTTCTTATGTAAAGCTCCCCTCCTCGAAAAAAACACTTTTCCTGAAAAAAAGAAAGTGTGTGGATTTTTTTGTCTCATACTCTGCAGAGCTATAACTTTGAAAAATGAAAATAAAAAGCTTATTTACATCAGTATTTTGGTCTAGGGGATAGGAATTGTGAATTAGGAGGGAAATAAGGAGCAATAGCATGCACAAGTGCAAGAGGATTTACAATAGCTCTTGCACCCCAAGGCCTAATAGAAGAAAATAAAGCCGCCATTATCATCAAAACTGCAGATGATCTCATAAAGGGCTTGTCTACACGGGGAGGTCAGCACAGAACAAGCTCTGTTATGAATTTTAAGTGCAGTTGCAACTTTTCCTGGCTCCCCGTGCAGGAGTGGCGGCTGCTTTTCCATGGTTACCAGGGATGAGGAGCAGTGAGGGCTCGTGGCAGGGGTGCGTTGCCCAAACCTGGAGTGAGGCACCCCGAGCACAAAGCTCAGCTCAGGCAGGCCCTTCTGCAGGGTGAGGGTGGGATGGAGGCTGAAGAAGCTGCTCTGCTGGTGGGGTGGGCCAGTTCAGCACCCCATGAGCGAAAAGGCTCTTTACATTCATCTTTCTACTCTTTCCCCTCTAACATCCCCATGCAGATCAGCCTGATGGGTTATTGTTCTAATCGTGTCTCGGTGTAAATCATCACAGGATGGGTTGGGTGGGCAGGGATCTTATGGATCATCTCCTCCCACCCCCTGCCATGGGCAGGGACACCTTCCACCAGCCCAGGTTGCTCCAAGCCCTGTCCAGCCTGGCCTTGGACACTTGCAGGCATCCAGGGGCAGCCACAGCTTCTCTGGGCACCCTGTGCCAGGGCCTGTCCACCCTCACAGGGAAGAATTTCTCCCCAATATCCCATCTAACCCTGCCCTCTGGCAGTGGGAAGCCATTCCTCCTTGTCCTGTCCCTCCAGGCCCTTACCCAAAGTCTCTCTCCAGCTCTCTTGGAGCCTCTGTAGGCACTGGAAGGGGCTCTGAGGTCTTCCTAGAGCCTTCTCCTGGCTGAAAAACCCCAGGTCTCTTATCCTTTTTCAGGGCTGTTTGGGGAGAAGGCTTGAATTCCATACCAAAACTCCCTTGGCAAGTCAGGGCTTCACTCTACATATCTCAAAAACTCAAAGACAAATTCTTAGTGGCACTGGGGATATTTTCAGATAACTTCAGAGAATGGTCCTTTTTCATCTCCTTGCTTCTTTGAGAAAATGTGTGAAATTCTAATTTAGCTCAGAGAACCATTGTATGTGAAAGTAAAAATTTATACTAAAGTTATAATGCAGTGCATAAAACAGAAAAGCCACCTGTCCCATGCAGAAAGAATTGCGTCTATGGATCACTAAGAAATTAATTTTATTAGCAAAAAAATAGTTACTTTCTCTCAAATAAATGACAAAATTATATCGATGAAAAAAGAAAGACTTGACCAAAGTAAAAGTTCTTTTAAAAGATGTTGAGCTACAGATAAACTAAATTTTCTGTTCTCCAAATTTTTATTTAACTTATAGTTTAAAAAGTAGCATGGTTAATGATTGAAACTCATAAATAAAAAATTCCTGCCATCCCTCACATGGCGCTGCAGGCACTCCGACAGTGTTTCATTTGATGCTGTATTTTATGCAGTCTGACTACGATTTCATTGGTAATTTATACTGCATAAACCTTGACCTGGGTGGCAGGAGCAGTAAGCTGAGCTTTCTGGGGCTTCGGCATAGGCAAAGCAGGCAGGTTAATCATTGCTTATACCTGGAGCTGTCTGGGTTCTGTTAATATTCATCAGGTGCTCCTGCCCTTTATTTCTGTGGTTGTCTCTTAATCCCACCATGAGAACAACCTAACCCAAAAGCCGGAGCAGCACGACCATTAAGCAAATTCATGAATACTTTCTTCATAATACTCATCTTTCCTATGTCAACATAATAGTGATGTTTTTTTCCTTTAATATTAATAACACATTTGTACTTGAAAAAGGTGGTTTTTTTTTCAAGTATTGCAGAACTTAAACGACCAAATAAAAGTCGCTGTGTAAAATCAGTTTTATTCTGTGACTTGTGCCTGGTGTCCCCTGGAAAGGACTTCCTGAACTGGTGAGATTCTGGGTAAAGGTTTGCATGGTTTAGACAGAAATGTGCAGACAGAAATAATTAAACTGGGTTCCTCCAGGTAATTAATGGGAAGTGGAAGATGTCAGTGGAACTGGAAATACATTTTATTATTGTTTCAGGAAACAGAACACAAAGAGGAGAGGAAAAAGAGTAATTTCAATGCTAATAAAACCAAAGTCCTTAAATATTTTGTTAACTGCCCCAGTTCTGAGAAGGAACCAGGCAGAAATGTGATGAGACAGAGAGGTGGCTGCTGGTGGAGCCCCCAGGAGTGGCACAGCCTGTACGGTCGAGCTCAGAACCGGGAGGCAGAAACAATTACAGAGTTTAGTAGCACCAGTGTTCTTTTAGTGAGGATAAACTTCCCAGCCAGACCTCCCAAATCTTAAATATTAATGATTTTACCACCACATGTCTTTGATTCCTCTTCAGTTTCCTCCTGCTCCTGCTTAGGACATGAGACTGTGAGATGATAAAGGACACGAGACTGTGAAATAATAATGACATATTGTAAATAAATGTATGATGTTAACAGCCATAAAGGAATAAATTTTTTCTCATATAAAGACTTTTTATACTCGAATAGTGAAGTTATTTTTTACCTGTCACTGTCTCAGTTGTTTTCATTTTCAAGAAGAGGGGTCTTGTTACTGACTGCTGGATTATCTTGCCTTCTGCAAGGATTTAGTTAAACTTCCTGAGTAGTGAACTCTAAAAAACACTTTAAAATTATAGCACTGGTTCGTCTTTAATCAAACTTTAAACAGTCCCGCAGCAGTTTTGTGCCTGTCTCCTCCCTTGGAATATCCCAATCCATTCCCAGTTGCCATGCTCAGGGTGTTGGGTCTGCACACTCATTAGCAGATGCCAGATAAGTGGCAAAAGAAACATAAGGAACCCAGAACAAACAAAAAAAAGGGAAGAAGGTACTCAATATAGTTTAGGAAAATTCATTCATGTGTCAAGTTTTTCTTCGCAGATCATTGGTATTTTGAAATATTTAAAATTGTCTTCTGATATCAAAAATGCAAACATATTTTGCAATGCTTAATTTTATTATTAATAACTTGACATTTGTTTTAAGCTTGAAATAAGGAAAAGGAGGTATTTTAACTTTTTTCATTTTCATCTTTCTAGTTCATAGTACCTTTTTAAGCTTTATACTGTAACAAAGGAGTTTAAAAGTGAAAAGCAAACAAGAAGAAAAAATCAAAACAAACCAAAAAACCTCCCAAAAATTTTATTAAAAACATGAAAGTAAAATGTTTCGGTTAATATAAAGTAAATATTCTTGAGACATTTGGTTTTTTTAATTTGCATCCCAAAAAGAGATAAGAAAAAAGTATAGGTCATATAGAAAGAACAACTTCCACTGATAGACAGATTTTATAATGTAAATTTTAGTAAACATTGTTTTTTCAAAATAAATAATCTCATTTTCTGAAGATCATAGAAAGAGCTTTTGTTCTGAGTGCTATAATTTTCTCTACTATTGCTAAGATTAGACATCGTCTGATTTTATGAACATTATTTGTCAATTGTTTATTTCCTGTAGTAATCAAGATAATTAGAAAAAATGGGAGGTTATTAGTTCCATACTTGAATTTCTAAATGCCTGGCAAAGTAGCTGTCATAACAATAAATATAGGTTATATTTGTAAGCATTCATTATTATATTAATATTGGAACAATCCAGGGATATTCCAAATGATAAGAAGATACCTGAAAATCACCACCATGTCAATGCTTTAAAAGTGCACAAGAACATTTGTGTAATTCTGTTCCTTAACCTTTGGTTCCATGCTCAATCTTTTTCTCTAAGGGCACCAAAATTGAGGGTTGGACTAATACAATCCCCATCCCTCTGTAGCAATGATAATGTGAATAAATTGATGAGGGCTCAACACTGCACTGAGATCCAATAGCCAGACACGTTAGATATCTACACAGACAAATTCAAATATGTTTGATTTCCTTTGTCAGTGAAGGTATTTGAAATAATAAAAGGCATAAATAAGACTGTCTTTACTATTTAATCATTAAGAAATCTAGAGGCAACTTGTTTCCCTACAATTATGGGAATTCTTATGAAGCCAGTGCATTTCAAGAGGCAAATGTGGGACCAGAGACCTAAATGGACGCATGTTCAGTGAGGAGTTCTGTTCAGTTTTGCAAATTCCAAAAAAAAAAAAAAAATTAAAAAGGAAAAAGAAACAAATTAACAGTTCTTTTATTCCTTTGCCCTCATTTTTCTTTGTTGCTACTGGAACATAGGCTTAACTGGGGTTTTTTTTTGTAGCCCTTCATCAAGTCTTGGCAGCTTATCAGCAGCTCCAAGGCAGGATACAGGTTAGCAGGGTATTAGCTCTGCGTCGTCTTCACTTGAGACCCAAAAAGCATTCAGTCAGCTCATGAAAGACAGAGCAGACCTGGCAGTTTATTATAAAGCCTGTGCACTCATCAGCGGTCCCAGGCAGCAGGTACACCCCTGCAGCTCAATTCAGGGATGCACAGAGGATAATGCTCCCTTTAGATCCAGCCCTGTTCTTCGCTAATCTCCTGTCAGCCAAATTCTCCTTGCTCTTCTCCATTTCGCACCGTGTTTCATTTTGGAAATCCTTAATTAGCCACCCAGGCAGGTTAAAAAAAAAAAAAAGGGACACGACTGATGAGTCAGCATTTCAGTTAACAATTGCCAAAGTTTTTTGGCTTTTTTTTTTTAAGCCCCAAACTCGAGAAATGTCTGGCTCTGCAGCTCACTTTCTGGGGCTTTGAAATGCAAATCAGTAAGTCCAGTAGACTGAAACTCAATCCGAATTACTCAGAAGTGTCAGAACAACAAAGGCTATGAAAGTGCAGTGCCCCATTTAACAAACCTTTGTGAAGAGATCATGGTGGAAAGTGTGGAGTTTGTCACCTGAAAGTCTTTAAAAAGTTGTCTGCCTAATCATCACAACTGCCAGACCTTTCTGAGCAAGGTTTAGGTAACACATATAAAAGTTCATCCAGTTCTCCAAAGACCCTTTTTACAGTTTGATATAATGTGGTTTAAGAGTGGTGATGCAAAGGGTGATGCACATGACAAGGTACGATCAAATCCTCAAAACCAGCTTTATTCAGCCATGATTTCTGCAACTCACATTCTGCCTCAGCGACACACATGAAGTGTCCTTAGTCCCAGTTCTGTTCCACCTCTGCAAGGAGAGATGAGGAAATGTATGAGAATCCCCTTGTCTGGATGCTTCCCTGACAGACTGCTTCCTCCCATGCAATAATTAGCAGGAGTTAATTTACCATAACTATTTGTTCCTGTAAAATTTTGGAGAAGCACGGGCCTTCAAAGCCCACACCAGAAATATCCCACACAGTCATT
The DNA here is from genome assembly GCA_013397915.1 of Daphoenositta chrysoptera. Taxonomy (NCBI): domain Eukaryota; kingdom Metazoa; phylum Chordata; class Aves; order Passeriformes; genus Daphoenositta; species Daphoenositta chrysoptera. Next base: position 835,435 of record VZRO01004341.1, read on the forward strand.
AACTGTGTGATTCATCAGATTTAAATGCTGTACAAAAATATCCATGTGGACACTCATTTCCAGATATGTGACATCTGATTTCCTCCTTTTTCCAGAGCATAAATTTAAATATACCCATGAAATCCCCTCATTTGCCATGTGGTTGCCTTGTTGCCTCACAGATATGGGGCTACCTCCAATTTTCCCAGATGCTCTTGCTTACTCTCCCTCTCCAGCTCTCATTCTCAGCACAGTGGCCTAAACCTTCCTGCAAGTTGTCAGCTGCATCAGTCTACAAATAAAACACCTCACAGGAGGGACACCTTTCCTTTGGTGAAGAGGATAAAGACGTAGAAAAGATGCACTGGCAACTGCTTAAAATTTACTCACCATTACACCAGTAAATATACAAAGCAAAATAGCCCAGACTGTGTTAGGAAGGTTTTCAGAGCAGATATAGAGGTTTATGCCAAGGAGAATGCTTGCAATATGACTGGAAAGGTCTGCTGGCTTCCTCACCCACGGAACACTTCTGGAGAGCTGGGGTGTTCGGTGTGGTGGCCGCTGCCACGGGGGCTGCAAAGACGCTTGGCAGAGCTCTGGGTGGCAGCCAGCCCCCGTCCTCCTGCTCCACCCGGGCACGGGGCGGTTTGCCTTGCAAACAGAGCCAGTCTGGGCTTCTCTCTGGGCTCACCCCAGGGAACGGGTGCACTCACAAGACGTGCAGCAGCTCCTTGCAGAGCTGAGAGGATGTTCCCAACAGGCTCTTCTGCCTTGCCACCCGCAGATCAGTAAAGGCTGCTGAGTTTCTCACCTAATCATACCCATTTGGGATCTCTAAACACGAGTTTTAGAGATCCTACTAACACAGCCAGGAACCCATTTTCAGATGAAGAGAGCAACTCTCTGCTTTATGTGAGGTGAAGCCTTAGGTCAGCGTTTTGCTGCTACAAAACTCAGATGAGCTCAGCAAAGGTCTTTTAAGCAAACAAACCTTCTTAGACCTAATTCCAACCACCAGTGGAGAGTTTGTGCCATCATTCTTTCTCACCAGTCCCCGCCTGTGAGCTCAGCCATTTTGTCTCCCCAATAAGTTACTTCAGATCAGAGCTGTCAAAAATATAAATAACTTCTTTATTTCAACCCATTGCCATTCCTCCAACAGGGTACAGAGCTGGAGCATCCTGCTGGAATAGCAGACAGAAATTCATCCCCTTGTTTGAGCCTGAACACCTGTGCACCATCTCACCTGCATGGGATGGTTATTTGGCAATTTATAAACATAGCTGTGAAACCAATGCCTGTGTGCTCTGTGGCTGCCTGTTTACCCCCAGCTTCTGTTTGACATCTCCCATCTATTCAAAGGAAATAAAACCCCAAACAACAACAAAACAAAACAAATTATAGGACTAATGAAAGACTGTGCCATGAGATACCTGCCCAGAACAGAGCGATTAATTCAAATTAGCATAGGGACTTTAGTGGGCCATGGGGACACAATGATTTATGTGAAAGATACTTCATGCTAGAATAACAAAGGAGACTTACTCACTTCCATATATTACAGCAATTAGAGAGGAAAAAAAAAGAAAAAGGGCGTGCAATATTTCCATGGAGGTTAAGCTAAAGATACATCTCTATCAATCCTTAGTGCCCATGGTTCCAACCCAAAATTCACCCTCAGAACTTCCTAAATCTTCCCAGTGCCCACCCCTGCCATGCTGAGTCCCATCCCTGCTCCATCCCTGCAGACACAAGGCAGTCTCCCCTCTCCCCAGAAGGTTTCACGTGGCTCTGTCACACCTTCTCAAAGGAAAGTAAAACAAGTGTGGAGAAAGCACAAACAAACAGAAGCTGCCACATACGTGTTCTGGAAGAGCTCATTCCTGTGTGGGAAGTGCTACCGTGTGCTAAAGGACTTTTATATCTGTGTGAGTGTAATGCCCTGGGATCGTGCCAGCAGTGCCAAAGATGGAGATTTTCACAGCCCTGGTTAATCTGACTACAGAAACCTTGTGCAGGCCAAAATTAGATTTAATTTACATTAACACTGCTCACAGTGGAAGTTGTACTTGCTCAGAAGGAGACCTTCGTATGTCACACTGGGATACCGTGACCTAAGGTCTAAGCCTGCTTGATATCCACAAGATGAACAAATATTCCATGAAAACTTTTGCCTGCCTTGCATCTGGAAAAACTCTGATTTGAAGTACCATATGCAATCAGGTTTTTTTAACTATGCACTTTTAATGAATGCGAAAATGTCCTAAGACCTATAAATTTATATTAATAAGGACCAATCAGTAAATAAAAGCATCCAAATGCAATGTTGTCCCCTATGGCCAAAGACAATACCTTGTATTTGCCTTAGCACAGTGAAGTCACTGAACTGATAAATAAATAACAGCCAGAATCAAGACTACTGTCAACGTGATGTGCCAAAGAAAACAACAATCTACATTTACCAGGAATGAAGGCAAAAAGAATACCTGGCATAATACAGTTTGCAAAATAAAATTTAACTATCCTCTGAAGTAATTAGCAAGTACATGAAGCTCGTAAACAGAGAAAAAGGGACATCTCCTGTTCCGCGTCAGGCTGTCAGCCACGGATCAGGAGTGAGAACCTGTTTGACAGTGACAAGGCACAGCGGAAAGCGTGGCACCGCTCGGCTGGCAGGATTTCATCAAACCACAGCTCCCTCAGAAGGGCAAATTAGCTGTTCTTGTTCTTCTTTCTGCCCCTCCTAAAATATGCTGTGTGCGTCCAAATAGAGACACCGGGACACGAGACAGCTGGGCTGTCAGGGATGCTGCTAACCCAGATCTGTCAAGGTGAACATGTGAGAGACTTCAGTTTTCCATAGGCTGGGTGGAGGAGGAAAAGTCTGTGCTGTCCATGCTAAGCTGCTGCCGCCAGGGAGTCAGGAAGCTTTCAGCAACACTCGCCGGGGTCTGAATACACAACTTACTCAACTTTTTGTGCCACGTGAGCATGCTGCCAGCAGGTACCCACATAGAGGGGCTGCGGTAAGGCAAGATGTGGGAAAAAATCCTGGCTTGCTTTGTGAGGCGAAGGAAAAAGCCAGGATTGTCCCATAGCCTGCAGGTTTTCTTTGGCTGGGACTCGGGTACCCACATCACTACTGTGATGAACAAATTAGACTCTGAACAGAAAAGTTTGCAAACCCAGGAGCATTTGCTCTGTTTTTAATTTTTCTCTAGCAGAAAGTCCTTTAAGGCTCTGTCCTACAGGTGTTGGCATCCTTCGGGATGAAATGTTAAAATGGGGAATCCTGTCTGTTCCATTTAAGAGCTGGTGGCAGTTTGGTTACAAGCTGGACTTCATCACAACCTTCCTGGCTTCTCCCAGAGATAAACTTTAAATTTTAACACTATTTTCTAGTGGTTGGCATTGAAGTTCAAGTTTTGCACATTTTTCTATGATTCACGCACAGGCAGAATCACCACTGTAGAAAAGAGAAAAAATTTGTTGAAATAAGACTTAGAGAGCATCCCGTGAAGAAAAGGCTACGCTGGTAAGTGATGTCCTGACAGCACGCTCAGCAGATACCTTTTCCAGAGGAATCTGGTCAATATTAGGATGAGTTAAGAGAATACTTAGAGAAAGCAATAGGTGTTTTCAAAATGGATGGGCCATTAGCAGCAGATAATTGAATACCTGTGCTTAAGAAGTGCCATTGAGTTCAATAGGAGCTGCACATACATCTGAAGCCAACACAAGCTTTTGACAGACACCGGATAAGGTGATGGGGAAGCAGAACATTTCTGAGCAATGGGGGGAAAAAGGTTTAGGTTACAATAAAACTTGAAAAAAAAAGCAAACAAACAAACAAACAAGCTACAAATCAAAGCGAAAATATTTTTAGCATGGCCAAACTTTTTCCAAAACAATGAAAAGCTTGGGTGGAAATTTGTGATTCACTCTCTTTGATGCTGCTTTGTAAATAGAGTTTTCCTTTCCTCAGGTCTGGTGTGAGGAAAAATAAAGTACTGGAATGTCTCACCAGCTGTAGTCCTTCACCTTCTACCATTTATGATGAGGAAAAGTTGTATATATGTTTATATATACTCACACATAGAGAGTTTGGATTCAAATTCAGTGTTCCCTGGGTCACTGAATATCACTCCCATACAAAGAACAAGGAAACTGCTCCTACATCAGGATATTCCTGCTTGCTCAAGAGCTTTGACATCCTCCAGACCAATAAGTGAGGTCTGTCAAGGGTTTTATACAATTTAATAATCCCACACAGGGAAATAATGGAATTATTATGACAACATAAATAAAGGGTGTTTTTTTTTTTTTTTTTTTTGGAATGCACACCTCTGGCACACACAGGAAGATCACATTCCAGCTGTTTGCAAATCCACCAAGTGCTACAGGTTGTCTTTTGCTGCCTTGACATCAGCTTCTGGCCTGTGAGCAAACTCCAGCTCGTGTCTCCATGGCCTCTGAAGGCAGTAATTATCCATCCAGCTGTCAGGAACCAGCACAGTGATGCATCACAGGCACCACAGCACTTAGATGAGCTTCTCATTGACTTATAGGAAAGCAGTCAGTCTGGTGGGGACATGTTTGTTCTTGTAGGATCATAGCCATGGATAAAGTCAAAACCAAGATTTCACTGACTTCCTTCATGCTGTGAGCCTTGACTTCCTCAATACAGAGGTCCCAGAGCTGACCTGAGCTCTTTAGATCTTTCTCTCTGACCTTACACCATATCTGTTACCTCTTTTACATTGCTAAATACACAACCTCTTCTCATCCTAGTTCTTTCTCTCTGGCTTCAGCTGCCATTTATTTGATTATCTCCCTACTTAACTAAAAAAAGCATTCCAAATATTCCTGTTGCTTTCACTTTGGCATTAATTATGCCCTGTTTTCATCTTTAATTTGGATTCTGGCTGTACATTTGCAAAGATGATTTGCTGGGAATGCATGCAGCGTCATTTGTCAGCAACTGCTGTCCAAAACTGCCTCCTGAAGAACCTCCTGTGCCAGACGAAAAGTCTGCAAAGTTCAAAGGGGCTGCACAGAACTTACAACATTTTCTCCTAATTAAAAGTTTAATATCTGTGTTAAGCATTTGAAATAGAAGGTGAATTTATTCAGCCTCAGTATTATTTTTCTGTGCATTTTGTTGGTCTGCAAAGGGTATTTCTTTGCTGCTTCCCAATATTTCTGCTGTATTTCTATAAATCTGCTGATTATAGTTGTAAAATACAGATTAGTTCTCAATTTTCTTGAAGACAGTGTTAGAACTTAATCTATAGCACTTTTCCCAATACATTTGAAAAAGACAGAAGTGAGGATTTCAGAGAGATACAGCATACTAATGTCTGTGTAATGTGATACTTCACAGACATTTTTCCCAAAATAAAAATGATTAATTTAGTCAAACCTTGGATTTTGAATCTCTAGTCACCGATAGATGGATGTTCCCCTGATATAAAATGACATTATTCCATTGACATCGATGTAGGAAAAACAAAAGCCTTCCTAGCTCTTATCTGTCATTGTACTTGACCCATTTTGGTTTAAATAAGTACTTTCAGGAGCTAAAATAATCACAGATTCACTCTGATTTTCAGCTGATTTCTCTGATGCATCAGAAACCTCACATTTTTTTGCCAATCTCACATGTTATGCACGTGGGCCAGAAGACGGGGAGTGTCCATGGCACGAACTATCCCAGTAATCTTAAATATTTTGAGACAATTCCAGAACTATTGGTCTTCCAAAAGTGCTTCACAGTCATAGTTTTGTTTACAGATTATTCCTTTGTAATTGCTAAATATTTTTCTGGTATTGAAAATGGAAGATGTGATATTTTATCACTTAAGAGATGTTGAATTTAAAATTGCAACCTGCATCATTCAGCTTTGTGTGAGGTCTACCAGCACCAAAAATTCTCTTTAGCCTGATAAATATCTGTGGAAGGCTCCATTTGTATAATGAATTATATAAAGAATGAGGAACATGACCACTTGAAAATAATTTGTGTCTCTCCCCCAGCTTCTACTTAGTCTTAGTCTTCTCTAAGAAATATTTAGCTATTGTGAAAAATGCTCACAGAAGTTCTGCACACTGAAAGGAAAAGAAAAAAAAAAATTACAGATTTTTATCCTTGCAGCTGACAAGGAAGAAAATACTGTGAACAGTTACGTTTTTCAGAATACCTTGTGCAGGGGTAATAGTGCCAGTGATGCTGCTGATCCTTTTTGGGAGCAGTGACCTTTGCAAAGAGCAGCAGCACCCAAAACCACTAATTTGGAAAGACAGAGGAGGGGTGCACAGAGTCCATAAGCACCCGGCACCAGCTGTTTAGAAAGTAGCCCATGAATATGAAAACCCAGCTCACGGAGCACTGGCAGCTCTCTGGCAGGCAATGTCACCAGGACCTGTGCCCTTCCACTACAGAGCATATATATTTTTATATATTTATATAGCTGTTTTTTTCAGTCCATCAGAATTTGTGCTTGTGCTCTGCGAATCCATCAGGCAGCTCTGAAGGCATAACAATAGCTGGTCAAGGACAGAGCACACAATGTCTTTTCACAAGGGGCAAAGGCAATCAAGAGATTTCACACATATTTGTGCTGCCTGAGAAACATCCTTAATGTGTGGGGACACAGACAAGGGTAAGAGCAAGAAAGATAAATTATCTTGCTCCTAGCTACAGTCAGCCTGTGGATAGAAGCAGATTGACACAGTTGAGTACAAGCACCACGAGCCAGAGACTGTAAATACCTGTTAGAGTGCAAGCTGAGCTGAGCAAGGAAAAATGTCTCTCTCCTTCCTCCTAACCCTTCTGCTCGTCTTTATCTGTCTCTCCTGGTAATTTTATCATCCTTCTCAGAGAGCAGAGAGGGGATGGAAAGGGTAAGTGGCATTTCTAACCCCAGCGTTGGATATTAAGGGTAAGGTATTTAAATCTGCAAGATAGATTTAGGAGTCATCAGCCTTCGGAGACAAGCTCTTAGATTAGCAGCTCTAAAAACTCTTCGGGAGTTACAGCTGAAGCAACCCATACAAAGCCTCCCAGTAATCCCATTTTTGCACATTTGCAAAAATGGATTGAGGAGGCTGAGAAACATTTAGCCCTCAGAAACCCCATAGCTTAAGTGGCTACTGCTGCAGACTTTGGCTAATTACACTGCCAGGTGTGGATTCTACAGAAAGATTTAGACCTGAAAAGAAAAACATGAGAAAATTATGAAAATTTCTCTGAAATATTCCTATTTGCCCTCCTCCTAAGTCCTTCTGTGTTCTGCATATGTTGTGAAACTGCTTCTGCTTGGTGATGGCTGAGGCCTGTACAGAGAATGCGACACACTGGGACAACATCTCACCTGCTGGATTCATGTCTGGCACTGCACCATCACTCCTGAGCAGATTGAGATAGCAGGGATTGACCAGATAGAGCCAAGAAAATAAGGGACAGCCTAGGTTTCCTGGTGTCCTTAGCACTCCAATGTAGCTTAAGCCTGTATTTGGGATCTGCCCAGGACAAAGCTCACCATGCTGCTTTCAGAGGATGGTCCTGGCAGATCACGCCTTTACGGAGCACAGAGAGCTTTGGGATTGGCTCGTGGAAACCCAGAACTAACAAAAGGTCACTAAGAAGCTGATAGTGCTGCTGTGGCCAGGACCTGGCTTTCCTCATCATTCAAACTACAGAATGGGATTCTCTTTTACTCCATTCCACACTGCGTGTGCAGGTTTCCCTTCACGGAAAAGAGGTCAAGGGGAGGAGAGCAGCTGAGTGTCTAAACTTGTCATTTACAGGGCACAAGTAGGACATGGCAGCCTGGGAATATTTCCACTAATTTAAAGGCTAACTAGAGGGGTGTTCAGCTATGGCTATACCTAATTGGGGCCTGCACCTGGGAACATCTCAGAGAATCTTTCAACAGAGCCTGTGCTCCACAGGCAGATGTGGTCACAGCTCACTGCAAACGCGTGTAACGGACAGGAAAAGTGGGAGTCTTGCTGGTCACTTTGTCTGCTGACATTCCTGTACTGGAAAAGATGTGGGAGAGCTCTTTGTGCTGAGGAACTGATATCCTGAAATCTATGAGCAGCACGGTGATCATCTGGACAAATGACCATATGGGCAGGTCATGTGTGCCAGGCGAAGCTCCCAGGAGAGGAGTTTCCACCTTCAGAATATTACTGCTAATCATTGTCCTCCAGATTGAGACAGGCAAGACACAGAGAACCCCATCAGACTCACACGGATGTTTATAAAAGAACTAACACGTTCTGTACGTGGGAAATTCAGTGCAGTATTGAAAGATGAATAAAATAGAATACATTGGCATAATATTATCAATGTATCTTGAAATGCAGCAGTAATACTGTTTGATGGTTTCCAATTGAATATTCCTGTTTTGTATCACTTCAACGTCTGCATTTTGTTTTCTCACTTTGATTTGGAACTTATTTCAAGTACAAAGAATTTACCACAAAACAGGAAAAAAAATGTTGCTCATCAGTCAAAGGCAAACACTTTGCATTTAACATGGAAACACAGCTCCTCACAACAGCATGAATCCCTGATTGAAAGAGAAATTTCATTTTTGTTTTTTAATCAAATATTAGTGATTACTGTAAGTATCACTGTAAACACCAGCTCCATGAACGCTGGAGGAGCTCATGGAACTCAGGATCCAAGCAGCTATGCTAATAACCCTAAATTAGGCTAGAGTTTACTGAATATTAAGATTGCTGAATATTAAACAAGAAACTCGTAAATTCCAACACAGCTGATCATCCTCTAGACGAGGCAGTGAATAAAATCATCCCTGAAGTGCTCAAATTCATGTACTGTTGAATCGCATTTTTCATCTCTGATGGAAGAGCAGAATAACTCTGTGTTATCTTAGTTTTATCTCCACGGAGAGCTAAAGACAGCTACTGTCATCTTGTATGCCAGGTCTGTCACTCTTGGGACTTCTTGCATTGGGAGCCTAAGAGTATTCAATTTTTAAGTAAATTCTTCTCAAATGCAAGATACAAGCTGTGAAAAAAAAAACAAAAAAAACCCCACAACCTTACCAAAAGAGGAAATAGGAAATTAATTCCTTAAGTTGCAAGTCAGAGGAAAAGGCACACTTCTCTGCTGTTTAATTTTCAGAGAGAAGGAAAATAGAACAAAAATCACAACCAAATGCAACATTTCATCATTAAAATCACAATTAAATCAAAACATCGGAAGTAATGTCTGCTGGCTTTAATTAAAACTTAAAGCACAGGAGTGAGTGCCTTCGAGGCAGCTCCCATTGCCTGCTAGAACCCATATGTTTGCTCAGGTACTGTGTTGAGAAGAGCTCAAGGAATGCTGACAGACCTATTCAGTTGGTACATTGGTGGACTAATGTAAAACAGCAATAAAAACATTTTACTTGTGACAGCAGATACGTTAATGACATTTTTTTGTTTATATATATACACACAATTTTCATTATTACAGTGAAGAGTGGCCTGGAGCTGAGGCCTGTAAATAAGATAAAGGGGAAGCTGTGCTGTACCTGAAAATTCATCACCCCACCTTTCCTCTCCGTTTGTTGCTCTCTCTAAGAAGAGCCCAAACATTTGCCTCAAGGCTTTGAGTGAACAATTGCATCAACCTGGGTCTAAGTGCCCAACATCAGGAGCCCTCAGGAATTTCCCCAGCCCCAGGGATGTGGCTCAGCCCAGATGCAGAAAGATCCTCTCACATCTTTTGTTTGGGTAATGTCCCAAAATACCTGTGCATTACCCAAACCCCACTCAGGAGAGGTTTGGTGGTACTGAGTGAGCCCATAAGCAAAAGGATCGGACCAGTGAGAACTTAATTTTTTATGCTGGAAAAAGTGTGTCAAAACCAATGCCTTTTCTATTAAAAATTAATTGTCTCAAGCAGTATATGACACTAAAACTTAAATTTGCAGCTCACTCTTTTAAGGTGCTGAACTGCATGGCTTTAATCCCCAGAGGCATTAGTTCAGGTACTTAGAATCTGTACGTGTGTAGTCTTATTGATGTAAGCACTTTGTTAAAAGGGGCCAGATTACAAAGCTGCTTTGAGGATCTAGCCCTCAGCAGTCAAAAGAAGCAGTTTAGGCCAGAGACACCAGAGTGGGCTAGAGCCCATGTGTTATTTGCATTTGGAATGAAAGCATTTTAATAATTTAATCACTTTTGAAAAGCATTGTGCAGAGACGCTCCCCAGTCATTTTGAGGAACTAAGTCCTCTTAAATTCTAATTCTTACCCTTCTGCTTATTCACAAAATACCTTTAAGGAATATCTTGCCATGCCTCAGCTTTTCCATCCCTACAATATGTACCTCAAAGGGCCATTGTGCCTGTCATTAAATAATGCTGGTAAAGCACTCTGAAGATCTGCACTGGTACATATATTCCAAGAGAAATTATTGCTGCAGCATTAGTACCATATGAAGTTTGATATAAATCCATGAACTATACTACTGGTTACAATTCTTGAAACACTATCTCCAGCATAAAGATATTAAGTGAAAGAAATAGTTGACTACTTTAGAACATGGTTCTCTAAAACCTTTATTCTTACAGCTATATTATATTCAAATGTCAGAATATATCCAAACCCCTATTTTTATTTTAAGCTTGGCTGATTTATTGATGGCTGTGCTTAATTTTTAAAACATTTTCTCCTTTAAAAATTAGTCTTCTGTCAACCTCTCTAATGTACACAATCTGGAGTCACAGCATTCATCTTAAGCAGCTTAGCATTAATGTTTAATTCTGCAGTCCTTACCCTGGCTGTGCAGAACAGTTTGATAGTTTATGTCTTTTGCAATCAGTAGTTAACATATATTCCTGTATTCTCAACTGTGCTAGTAAGTTGCTGTTCTCTCACACTCTATTTTCCCTGGTTTTTTCCCCCTTAATTTCTGCCTGGTTTAAGACACTTGATTTTTCATTAACAGGTAATTTTGAAGGCCAGCAATTAAAATGCTGAAGGACACAGGCTCTCTGGCCCTCTTTGAACTCTGGAGTTCTCAAGATGTTTTTGAATCAGATTGTCTGAGCACCTGTGGACACAGTCTGCTTGCTTGCTTCTGTGGGTCATGGAATGCTCTGGGTCAGGAGGGACCTTAAAGAGCAGTTCCAAGCCCCTGCCATGAGCAGGGACACCTTGACCTAGACCAGGCTGCTCCAAACCCCATCCAGCCTGGCCTTGGGCTGTCCCTCTGTCACCAAGGCTTTTAGCCACACCAATCCTTAGTGTTGAGAATAGCTCCCATCCCACAGAGCAGACCTTCACACAAGGATTGTTCTTGTTTCACAAGCAGAAACACTGCATTAAGCCTTTCTCACACTTCATATAGGACAGAATAAACCATGGGCTGCCTTATGCACTGGCACATGGTCCCCAGGGGAATTTAGGCTGGCTTAAGTGCACTGCTTTTCTTCATTTTTCATATTTCTGCCTACAACAGTACATGTTAAACACCTACACTTCTTATACACCCCGAGGCTTGCTAACTGCTGCAATCCACACTCAAGCAATCCACTTTTCACATGAGAGATTTAAGGCTGCTCCTCTGAAGAACGTGGAGATTGGGTAGGTAAGTGTATGCTTAACATTAGTCCATGCTTATCTTCTATTAAACCTAATAGGACTCGGCACTTGTTTAATGTTAATTATACCCTTATGTGGTTTATGGATTGGGGCCTGGATTACTTATTTGATTACCATTAGGCCTGTGATTGCATGTTCACTGAGCTGAGACCGTTCAGCAACGAGCCTGAGTGCTTGTCTAGTCCCCACCTGCCCTCCTTTGGAGTAACAGAAGTTGCTCCACTGGCAGTGCTGAGAGGTTTCTCTTAGCCCCGTGGTAATGATGGATTAAAAAATAAAAATACCATTACTCCTCTTCTCGTGCCTTGTGACAGTGAACGGATAGAGCTGTCTCAATGAGAGGGTGAGCAAACCATCCCCAAAACACAAACCTTTTACATCTCTGGTACATGAATATACACATGCATTACTTCCATCCAGAGAGGCTGTAAACAAGATGAACTCTCCTAACCTCAGTCAAAACTGTCAAACTGAAAACCACAGAACAAATGCTCTGGGGAAAAGGAAGAGGTAGAGCAACCTTTAGCAGAACAGCAAGATCTCACCCCTTCCACTGTGAAAAGCAAGAACTCAAGGAAAGAAACTCCCGTCCTGTTAAACACTAACAGGCTTAGAGCTCAGTGTGACTGCAGCAATTTAACAGTGACCTTGCAGAGTCAAACCCCACCGTCAGCTGGAAACAATATAAATTACAACGGTACCAAATGACGCACTTAAAATTCGTTTTGTGGAGGGTAATGCTTACAAAGTTTTTTAAATAGTTAATTTCCTTATGCAAAGTGTCTTCTCTAGACAGACACATTAAGAAAAACTGATATCCTCATCAGAATGGTCTTGTGGTTAAGGCAACAGATTGGGAGACATTCCTGAGGTCTGTGTCCTTTTTGTGTCTTATCTTTGAGAGACAGATTGTGAACTAGTTATTCTCATTGATGAGTAGCACTGGCACCAGTTGCCCCATACAAAATAATGATACAGCTCATGCAGGCACTCATCCATCACTGCAGAAAAGACATTCTCAATGTAACCTTTAGGTTGAAAGAGATGTTCAGGGAAGTCACTATCTCCTCCTGCATTTAGCACAAAGGTCTCCCTGCAGCTGCCATGTCAAAGGATCTGCAATATAGGTACAGACAGCCCCAACACTAGCCAGAAAATATCTTTATGGATTATTTAAGCGAAGTTATTACAGGCAAAATATTAACATATTTTCCACTGTAAAATCATTGTAATCCACATCCCTCCATCTCAATGATTTTAGAGGTCTTTTCCAACCTAAACTGTTCTATGATTTTATTTGAGGCCTCAAGGACAAATTCGAGGCTAAAGTATAAAAGAAAAGGAATAGTTAAATACTGATTCATACATAAAAGCTCAGTTCTTTTTTTTCTTTTTTTCCATAAATGGCAATCATTCAAACTATCAATCATCTGGAGAGGAAGAATCAGCAGGCAATCTAATTCAAGGAATTAGATTGTAATGCCTGATGTAGATCTACCAGTTAATTTAAATAATGAGTCACCTGGTAGGCAATCAAATCTAGGTCAGGACATTTAGCAGGCTGAAAATAATGAGTCTAACAGCAACAGAGCTAACAAAACAATCTAGATAATAATGACAGCACAGAATGACAGTCCTAACGTAATCAGACAGTGTGCACAAACTGTAAATAGACAGAGTAAAGAGAATGAACTTGTGTAGGAAGGCAAAACATATTCTCCAATGAAACTATTATAGAAGAATTATGTTTGGTTAAAAGGAAGCATAGTGACAATCACAGTGAGGACATGCAATATTTATGTGCGCTGACTGCATCTACAATATCAGTGAAAGCCTTCTTTTCCAGCTTTTTTGTTTGTTTTGCTTTGTATGTAAAGCAAACACTGTAAAATTTGATTGTTGTTGGGTTTAGGAAGTCAGGCAGAAAAACCCCCCTTTTTCCTACTGTCTTTTCCTGACTTTTCCTTGAAATAATTTTTGATCTTGGTTTTAGAAGTTACTTCTTTGTTCAAGAAAATAAGACTGGGTGAGAAAGAAAGTAAATGTTCAAAAGCAGCTCCCCCTGCAGTCCCCTCTGCCCCAGTGTCCACATGGATCAGGATATTGGAGGCACAGCTATTGCATTTAGCAGGGACAGGGAATTTCGTACCAGCATCCTCCACAAGCCCCTCATTTAACAGATGTCATGGAGCCCCGCATCTTGTGCTGCCCGAGCAGCCCAGGGGCTGTAACCACACACAGGCACTCCTGCTCCTCAAGAGCACGAGCAGGAGACTTGTTTGAGTGGGAAACACTAGATGTCAGCAGCCCTCCTTGCTCTCCAAGGGGTGCTGCCCGCTCAAGAACAGTTTTTAGCTTATCCGTCTGCTCCTCTCTGGATGCACAGTTCCCAAATTACGGGATTTTTGTCTCCACAAAGTCCTGACTGCATCCAGCTGCCACAGTGTTATCTTGTGTTTGATTTCAGCAGAGAGCAATTACTTATGTTAGTTTGTCAGGGAGTTGGGGTCTGAAAATGCTCTTTTGTACCACCCACAGACCAAAGCACATCACAGAACCTGCAGGGGGGCCAGACCCTCCTTCCCCAGTGCCCTGCTCCAGAAATTTTAGAATTATAGAATCATTAAGGTTGGTAAAGTTCTCTAAAAGTCCTCTAAGATCATCAGGTGCCCATTAACCCAGCACTGCCAAGACCACCTCTAACCCATGTCCCCAGGTGCCTCCTAATACACCTCTTTTAAATCCCTCCAGGGACACTGACTCAAGCACTGCCCTGGGCAATCTGCTCCAAAGCCTGACCAATGTTTTAGTTTGGAGAGGGTTTTGTAGGTTTTTTGAGTTCTTTTTGTATTAAGATCAGCTCTATGTTACCAATGACACTACCAAGTTTTTCAGACAAAATGTGGAATGGGGACAGATTTACCTATTGAGATGAATTTTATAATCCATTACCCATATGATGCTCCAGGCAACTGGCACTCTGCTGGCTTGTCACTAATGCTGGGCTGTTGGGTTTATTCAGCTTAAACTAATCGGGGAGCGTATAGGAGATGACTATCAAATAAATATTCTTCAAGTTCAGCATCTCATTATGCTTTCAAACGTGGCATCTCATTATGTCTTAAAATGAATGATGGCACTACTTACCATAACCCCAGGTAGCTAGCTAATGTTGAACAGCCAATTTTTTCCCCTTTGTGAGCTGATTATTTAGTTTATAACTACAATTTCAGTTTTAAAAGCATTATTGAGTTCCATTGACAGATTTTTAAAAGTGTAGGGCTTTGTAGTTCAGCTTTATGTTTCCAAGCATGTCACGGACTCCTTCAAGAGAATCTGTGGGAGCTCATGTGATTCCTTACATCATGCTTTTTTTCTTTGAAAAGTCAAAAGGGAACGATCAGACTTTATTCTTACCTGCATCAGTGAGAATTATCTCTGCCTATGAACCGGAGCTACTGTGGTGAAAAGGCAGTATCTGGTAGCTACTTGTAAAAGCTTCATCAGGTTTCAGAAATGTAAAATGGAGGAAGAGTCTAAACTGGGGTTTATCAAGATGCAAAAATTTCATCTTTTAAGACCATTTAACCATTGGTTTAAAAATTTTCACACACTCAAAAATAGGGTGAAAACAATTTCTGAACCATTCAGTATCAAAAGAGCAATACTTCCACATTCCTGCAGCAGCACAAGTTGAACCATCTCAATACCCATGACCAGGGGGACCTGACACAGGTCCATGGATGCTGAATGAAGAGATTCCAGCTATTCCTCCAGCTCTGCTAATGATCTGCTGTTTTCTTTTGCTGAAATCATAGTATATTTTTGTGGTAGTTCCTGCCTTACCTTCTGTTTATACTGCAGATTTCTTTTAGGACGTCTGAGCTCTGCTGCAACCCAATGGTGAGAGGAAGAAGAGATTGCAGTTACTCCATCTTCCCTATTCTGACATGCTGCATGTAGACTATTCACAGTATTACGAAGTAAGACGTCTGTTTTGATGTTCTAATTATTTAATTTTATGTTAATCTGGTTCATGTGTTCTCAAAGTTAACAAGAACTCCCTAATACATCAGAGGAGTAGTGTTCAAAGCACAAAGAAGTTTGTGGGGGAGTTCTGAGGCCCACTTCAATAAAGGGAGCCTTGTAAATGAGAAATAAGGACTAAAAACTAGCCTGATGATTGTAGAATACACAAGAAAGCACCAACCTGTATGGGCAAGGTGGAAATCACAACTTTATCTCTAATTCCTCTATTTAATTTGTATCACTTTTTTCACAAATACTGGAGCCTGTCACATCTGGAATCTGTTCCACAACTGGCGAGCAGCACACTGAAGCTGTAAGCACTAAAAACATCTGGCTAGCAGGTCCTGCTAAAGCACTAATCCCTGAAATAGTAATTTCCCTCTCTTTACGCATACTTTACGGTTTTTGGGATGCCTGAAATAGTAATGCCATGTGTAATTCTCTTTCTAGACAAGCCTACTTAAAATGCTCGCTCAGAAGTAATAAGCGCAATACTTTTTCTAATCAGGTCCCCTTGGAATGAAATCATGGAAAAACTGTTCCTGCCAGTTCATGCTGATTACCTGTGTGTCTCATTACTCTAAACCCTATCTGACAGCCGCACAGCCACAACTGTCTTTCAACAAGAGCTACCACCGAGTCTTTTAAAATAATTTTATTTCAATTTCTAGCTAGTTCTAGCTTAAACAGCACATTTAATTGCCTAATAAGCAGTTCATAAGAAGAACATAATTTCAAAGTAAAATGTTGGACCTACCCGGTCTTTGACAGCGACAGAAATTAGAGATGCCTTTTAAGTCCTCCAGTGCAAGTTATTCTGCAAAAGAGGAATCAGAAACCTGGAAACTCGTTAGAATACTGATTGCACTTTCAAAGTATGCACAGAATTAAAAAATAATAACAATAAAAATTACTGTAAATATTAAGCAATTACTGAAAGCAGAAGGTAAAACATTTTAACTGTTTCAGACGTAGCAGTAGGCTCGAAAGTAATAAGAATCCCAACAGGTTTGGTTTGTCTATAGGAAAACTTCCCACGCCACTGGAAACTGCTGTTATTTTATTACACATAAAATATCTGTATAAATGTACAATGTACCATGTGCAGGGGCTAATTTTGCCTGATCTCCCATGTAACAAAGGCACCAGAACTCAACCCACATGTTTTTCCTTTCAGCTCAATTGTCTGTGCCTAATGAGCCCCCTGTTTCAGAATGCTGCCTTATCTCGAGGAGTCCCAGAGATGATGGGCTGGACCAAGTTGTGTTAACTCCATGAGTTTAACAGGGAAATTCTCCAAGGATTTACAGCAGGTAGGCTTCAGCCACCAGTGTCAGAATGTCTCACCTGCACTGCTTTGTCCCCACGTGTCCCTGTGAGTATGGGATGGAGCCTCTCGGTCATTTGCAAGCCCCATGTCTGGCAGGGAAAATCCAGGCTGCACAGGAAAACAGGCAGGGACGAGGACAGGAGGACCAGAGTCCTTCAACATGGAGCTGGAACATAAATGGAAAATATTCTGGAGTTAATCACATCCAAACAAGGCATGGCCACAATTCACCAGGTGAGCAAGTCCCTCAACGTCTGGATTTTTGTCATGTTGATTCCTCAAATAATTAAAGATTAAATTCTAAAACCTAAGGAAGAGATAAAGGCTAAGAAACTGTCCCTCGTTTGTCCATTTTGGATGGCAGAGCTGTTGATTTTTCTAGATGATATGTTTTCCTGCCAGTATGAATATTTCTAGCATGAATAAAAACTTTTGTCAAGTTCCTGGAGAATCAAAAGTGGCTGACAGACCACATAAATCACCAACACGGGCATTTATTTGACATCCAGGAGTAGGTTTTGTATCTGGAAGAGAGTAAAGGCAGTTACTACAGGAAGTACCCTATAGAAAGGCAGTCAAATAAACTTGAGATTTGTAATGGAAATGCTTTTCTATTGAAAAAATATTCAATTCTTGAAATTGATGCATTTTCTCAGAATGCCTTGACTCTGATTGAACTGTACAAATAGAAAAGAAGGAAAATAATCAAACCCCAGAGATTTTCATGAGGTCAAATGCACTGTCATGTTTCTGTTCTTTATTTTGAACTACATTTTCTGATTTTATGAGAACATTACAAATTGGACAACCAAGAAGAAAAAATTCTAAAATTTATATTATTTTATCTGAATTAAATAGGAGAATTCTGGCCTTATTTTAAATGAAATATTGTGTTATTAAGCTGCTGCAAATTTTTCAGCAGATCATTTTTAGGGAAAAAAAAAAGAAACCTCAAGAAACTCTAGCAGTAAAAAACAAAGTACAAATTGAAATAAAATTGAATAAACAAAATTTAGGCAATATTAGTAAATACAAGAAATACTGCTGAAGAAAAATCAATTTCTTTGCCCATCAGCTCAAAATAGAATTGCCTGATTTTACTCCCAGAAAATGAGGAAATAATTTTGTCTATGAACATTGCAAAGCTGATAAACTAAAACTGTAAACTATAAAGTCATAAATCAAATACAAAACAAATTTCAGAAGTGATCAAATAATAACCCATTTTCTGCTATAGATTTCTCTATCTCTGCCTGTGAAATACCCTTTTAACCTGCTTTTTCCCGTGGTTTTTTTTTGGAAGTATGGAATATTCAGCTCCTCAACAAAATTCTTATTAGTGAAAGCATTAATCATTGGTTAATTGTAATTACTTAGCCTGTGGAAAATTTGGGAATGGAATTAGACTGTGACTACAAGTCAAATAAAGTTTGCCTTTCCTATTGATTTAAACATTTTTGAGACAGATGTTCAATATGGTTTGCTTGGCATTTTCTTTTTTTTTTTTAATGCTTGGTCAATGTGCTGAATAATAATTGAACTCAGTCTCTACGCAAATTTTTGTATCCCATAGAAGTTACCATGTAATCATCAATTTACCTAATAATAGAAGACAGCACATATATTGCTTTTCCAATAAACTTGCACGAAAGTACAAACCAAGATATTTTTGAGCTTCTGTGCTTTTTGTTGTTCAATTGAATGTTCCTGACAACATTAAAAATTATTTAAAACCTGCAGTACACACTTTGATACCTACTTTAAAGACATTTAAACTTTTTCAGTGTCACAGTCCAACATTCTTCCCTTTATTTATGCTTGGAAGGGCAGAGGCTCAACAGGGTTTCAGTGTTGGGATGAGGCATTGCCTGCATCTGACACTGGATTTCCTTTAGTTATTCAGGGATGTGAAAGTGAAGATCAAGGGCTTAATTTTTCCATCTTTTAAGTCATTGTCAGTTTTTTTCTTTCCCTTCTTTTTTTTTTTATATCACCTTTAATGTTGATGACTTCAAGTATTTTAAGAAAATATTTTTTTTTTTTTTTTTTTTTGATTTTGTTGGAAACTAGATGAGGATCCTTTCAGAACTAATCAACCCTTCCTCCCTGTCCTTCCATGGATATCACAGAGCCTGCCTACAACACGGAGCTCCCAAAACTTCCTCTAACTCAGGTGGATCACCTGCAAAGCACAAGTTCATGAACACCTGGAGAATTGGATTTATGTCGTGAAAGGTGTTGGGTTTTTAACTGAGTTACATCAGTGATTCACCTCTTGCTGTGGCCCAGCCTGCAAGAGCAGAGGCATCACTGCCTTAGCCACAGACACGTCAGTGCCAGGAGCAGGGAATGCAGGTGGGAAAAGTGGGAGCTGAGAGGTGCAGGCGGTGTCTAAGAAGGTCTTTCACGTGTCTTTCTCACGTATACACTTGCCTGTTCCACAGAACCAGTGGGAAATATTTATTACCCTCAGCACCTCTGTTGAACTGCATGAAATCAGCTCTAAAGGTCCGTGCACTTGGAAAAATAGAAGTAATAATTCCAGAATAGCTGCTCCTGTGAAAGGTATCTGCCCTGTTTGAGAGCTTGAGATTGGTGATGCAGGTAATATTTACTAAGTGTATCATGCTTTGAGCTGGAAAACTGATATTCACTTTCCAGGGAAACTGGTATTCCAAAAAAAGTTACATGACTTTTAAACTGAACAGAAAACTCAGATGTACTACTTCTAGAAAGTGAGAAGTTTGAGAAACTGTTTCTTGAATTTACTCTTGATTTTTTTTTGTTTTTTTTCTTTTTTTTTTTTTTTTTTTTAATCCANTTCTTTTTTTTTTTTTTTAATATATGTATAGAAGCAGGAGGGAGAGAAACTAAATTGAGGAAAGGAAAAACTGGAATAGGAGAATTAAATCACTGATCAAAATGTTTTTGCCAACATGGTAAAATTTTGCCAAAAAAAAAGATTTTTTAAAACTCTAAATGACAGCGCATGGAACCTTCCCTGACCAATCATAATTCTGTAATCTAAAAATATTTATTTTTATAGCAAATAAATATTTCATTAATATTTAAAGTTACTATGGATTTTTTCATGGCTTTCTGAACCAACCACACATTGCCACTTCCAGTGGCAGATTATTTCACTTTCCTAAAGTTTATTTTTCTAAACTTAAGTCTGAATATTAACAGCGTTATTTTCTTGTCCATTCAGATTTGAAATACAAAGTTAATGACATTTTATTATGACATATTACTTATTCACACAGTTTGACTCTCTTGTGAAATACTTGCTTTTAAAAGAATGTCTGAGAATATTCCCAAATGAGAGGGGGGAAAAAGAATATTTATTTAGAACAATTTGAGCCTTTTTCATTTTAAATTCAATGCCAAAATGCTGCTGCTTCTGCGGTTCCCACCATGACCTCCCATAACATGAGTCATCAGAGATAACTATGTCTATTATTATGCAGCAAAAAGGTAGGAGGTTTTGCTTTTTCAAACACTTTTAGCTAACTTTTCCCCCATTTCCAGTGCAGTCTAAGGTAATAATTTATCGCTTGGCAGAAAATTACAAGACTTCCACGGTGACTCATCTATGCTGGTTGGGTTTTACATGAAAGCAGCTGTATAGCACAAGTTTTTCCCACATTTTTAACCTGATTTATTCTTAGGTTGGAGATTTGGATGCCTTTTTGAATAACAAGATGGATAACAAAATGAAGAGATTTTGACATTAAGATTTTTAGGCTCTTCGGCTCTAAGCTGCTGCGAGAAGAGCAAGCAGACAAACCTGATCAACTTCCTTAATTCACCTCCATCTCAGCTTCTCCAGAAATCTGTTCTGGCCATCAGCCCAACTCCTACTTGTATTCCTTACACCAAAGGATCAGCATTTACAACAACACCACAGACTGCGCGTTTTTCCTTGTCCTTCATCCCTTTTTTAACAGAGCTGATACAATAAAACCCACTAACGAGTTTACAACGTGCTTCTGACACTCACAGAATTCCCCAATCCACAAGGAATGTCTTGGATGCAGATCATAGGCCAAATTTCATCAAGCCTTGCAGGTCATTAGATGGGAAGAAGGACTCCTGTAATGAGCATCACATCAATAAATAAAAATGTGTTGTCTTCCTGAGAATCCTTTCCTACGAAGAAGCGTAGTAACAATGAGTATATTCTTACTTACAGAATTCACAAACTAAAGTAACGATTCAAAGTAAAAACTTCAGAAGAGGATGGATACAGAGCATCAGAAGTCAAGACTTAGAATATAATTATAAAGGACAATATCAGCAAACATTGCATTGGTCTCTCTACATTTGGTCATTATATAATTAATCCAGCCCAAATCCTTTTGTAAAAGAAGGAACTAGTAAGATAATTTTAATGAGTTTTAAATTGATGTTATACTTTGCATTCTCTCTAAATCTAAATATTGGCAATAATTTCTCCACCGAAATATTTTCTTCTATTATAATTTCAATAACTACAGCATATGCAAGACGAGATATGCCTTAGTGAAAGAAAAGAAACACTAGATAATAGATCATTAACCTTAGGCCATATTTTAATCTTCATTTCTAAAGGTTTCCCTTTCTGTACACTTTATTCATTATGCATTTCCTGCTTACAACAAGCAAATTCAGCAAACATTATTTATCAGAGTTCGTTTGTAGGCGAACAACAGCTTGGTTTTCCTGATGTGTTGTGGAGGACAGACCAAGGAGGCAGAGTCCTCAAAAATAAATGGTTGATGCCCAGGTTAGTGATGTGTTTCTTTAAACATAGTGGAAATATCCTTAAAAGCTGCAAGGACACATAATGAAGTGTCCCAAGAGGAGACTAATTCATGCTCTGACCTTTTATACCAGTTTGGTGATAGTATGTATTCAATTACCCTAGAAAAAGAAAAAAACAAGAGAGAGAGATTAAGAAAATGGGTATAAATCCATGGCAATATCATCGTGATGCCTCTGATTCTTGAACTGAGTTATGCCTTACTTTTAGGCTACAATGAGGCCCTCAATAGCAAAAAATCCAAGTGCCACAATATTTCTGAGAAAATATTCTGAAAGGAATTATACATTTTTGATCAACAACTCTTTTAATGAAGCTGTTGAACTTTTCCTGTTATATAATACCTGGATTTTCCTTCCTTCTTCTTACTTTTTTGTCTTCATAAACCTGGAAATAAGAAATTCATCCTGGTTTGAAAGGAGGAGGAGATTTCCTTACATCAAAGAGTAAACAGCACATTTCTATCTCAGTAAATGAGGTCATTTTGCTATTTCTCCACTCTGATTTTTACTTTCTTTCCCTTGATACTGAAGGCTGAAACTCAATTATCCCTGCTTCCTTTTCTGAGGAAATGAAAAGGCAAATTTTGTGTATATCATAATTTTCAATAACCACAGGGGTTTAAATTTTGTAGCCTGTAGGTAAATGTAGCATTTTCTTCTAGTTAAAAAAATTTATTCTTCTCTCTCTAGCATTACAATGTGTTATTTAATTGCATTGTACATTCCATTTCTTATCTGGGTGAAAGTTGCAAAGCCCTATAAATAATTTTAAAAAATATTCTTTTTTCCATATGATACCCAAAGGAATGTTTTCATACTAAGAACAATATTTTCAAAAATAGCTACTTATTTTTGGTTTATTTGATCACTGCATGTTTGCTAAACATGCTGGATAGATCTGTGGATGACATTCATTGGTCTTATTTAAAATTGGAAGTGTCCATCTGTTTTCAGAATCCAAGCTCCTTTTTTCTTGGCATCACTGATGCCAGCCTGAGTTCTGTTGTTGAGTCAGTGGTACCACACTCAAGTCTATAAATTCCTGTGACATTGGAAAGTCTAAATTTCATCAATGTCATCAATCATGAACTGATGAATAACAAGGAGTTTTCAAGGATTTCTTATCCAACAAGAATCTGTTGCAAAAAAACACAAAATTATCTTCATTCCATCCATGACTGATGCTAACCCACATCCAATGAGATTCTTTACTTGAGTAAGAATTACTCATGCCACTAAAAAAAGTTGGAAGGGATGGCAGTAATATTTGTTACCATAGTACAATTACTTTCATAACTGAGAAAAATATTGTTCAGTTTTATTTTCAAAAGAAATTATTGTCTTTTTTCCAAAATTCCATCATTAATCTTTGTAAAGAATGGCTGAGGACTGAATAGAATTACGATCCCCTTCTGTCAGGAAGAGAAAGATTAGAATTACAATACTCTTCTGTCAGGAAGAGAAAGATTAGATTACACTTCATATTTTATGTGAAGAAAATTGTGGCTATTTCAGCCATAAATATAGCCTCTAAGAAGAAAAAATACTGAATTTGGATTGCCAGTGCAATGCTATTATGCCAGAGTAATATAATATCCACACAGATATGATAGGTGTTTTCTGAAAAGTCCAGCTATGTAACATGATGCACTACACTGCAGATGAAGCCTTCTCTTAATATATAACCTGCATAACAATTTCAGTGTAATAAACGGTGGGTGGATTTCTTGTTATTGATTTTACCATCCCAGGCAGTTGGAGGTCATCATACATTTACACAGGAAATACTACAAATCCCAGTGGTCATAAGTTCGTTAACTCAGCCCATTTTTCTGGGTTTTTTTTCATATAGTTGGTACAGCAGTAAACACGGAGAATAATAATCCTTGCTGCTTAGCAATTTCTTCTATTGTCCTTTATATTATATACAATCTTCCGGTGGGAAAGCCCTTAAGAGAAACAAAATCAATAGGACACTATGAAACTGTAATAGGAGTCTACAAAAATCACTCTAAGAACCATCAGATATAATAGAAAGTGATTATATCTCCATAGGGCTTTTCTTTCCAGGGCAAAAAGGCTAATAATTATAAAAAAGGTAAAAAGCTTGTTTGCTTTTACTTAGTAGGTTGTCTTATATTCTAACGGGGGCTGAGGGAGGGAAGGTGCCACCCTAACTCTGAACATAAATGCAGAGGAAAAGCTCAGCCCTCAGAAGAGGACTTGCTTCCCAAAGGACTCATGGAAGAAGACCCTTCCAGAGTATCCATCATGCTTCAAAAGGGAAAATAATATAAAATGAGAAATACTGGAATGTTGAGGTGTTTATTTATCCAGGTAGTTTGAGATCACTGAGTGTTAAATTTCCAAGGCAATTCCTGAGATACTGAGTTGCATCAGGGCTGCTCAGAGAAAAAGCAGGTGAAACAGCTCCTTCATCCAGCCACCAGTGCTTCTCTATGCATCCCTTGGAAGGAAATCCCAGAGGAAAGTGCTTTAGGTTTTTGCACAACTCTTTTTGCAGGTCTTTGGTATCAGCCTGCACACTCTATCACAGTTTGAAAGCTTTATCTCTGCAGGGTTCCTTCCTGATATGGCCTATTCTGATGAGCTGATGACTCATAAAAGATCTAAGAGGAACACCAAGAACACCACAAAGTTATTCTCATTTAACTTCTATTCAATGATATTCTTAAAACCTTTCAAGAAGTTTAAGAGGTGATGATAGTGTAGGTCCTGATCCAAACTTACCTACAGTCAGTAAGAACTTAGACTTCGACTTATTTAATCCTTATTTAGCTAGATAATAAAGCCAGTGCTGAATTTTAAGTGTGCAAATAGTTCTGTATTATGCATACAAATCCGTTTCCAGATTAAGGTAAATGTTAATCTATAAAACACAGATAGAAATTCTCCAAAAATCTTCCTTTTCACAACTAATAAATTCACAATGGGAAGACTCAGAATGACTACTTCAAAATTATATTCAAAGACAAGTGAAAGCTTCAATGATCTGCTGGGCTGGAAACTGGAATATTCCCTGTCAATTACTGTTCTTCTGAAAGCTGTAACCACAGGCTCTTCCTCACGTGGTTTAACTTGTGGTAGCTCATGGAGGTGTTTTGAATCACTATCTAAATACCTGTCTTTCCTGTGCAGCCTGCGTGGCCTCTAAATTTCACAGCTTTGGATAGCAAATTTTTCTAAGTTAAATGCCCAGAGAATATGAAATACATGGTGAACCATGTATTCATGGTGAATAAACCTGAGGAAATACACGGTGAACTGTGTGGTGAAGAAATGATGTGTCAAACCCCACACTTCCATATCACTGCAAATTTACTGGATGGATTTAAGGTCAATGTGCTCTATGTGTTTGAATCTAAATTAGTCCTCAAATAATTTTTGCACCTGTACAGTGATAGTGGAAACAATTTTTTGGCAGTGTAAGTTTATTTTGCTAAATATCTAAACCAGTCCGGACCAAGGGCTGAACTGACTCACAGCCATTGCAACACCAAGAACATGAGTGTTCTACTTTCCCTCACATCCCAGCCTCAGGATCACCACTCAGCCCATATATTCATCAGAGTGTTTTAGTGTACCTTTTAAATTGTCATCATTCTCTCTGCTCCATTAATAGAACTATCTGCATGAAAGAAAGAACAAATTGTCTTCTAACTGGTCTATTACAAGGTACATTAATGAATATAGGGGAACTTTATTAGTGCTTTAATGGGGTACCTGTTCACTTCACGTTGTCTTGGGTGTTATTGTTAGAACGGGCTGCTTGACAGACATCAAAGTGCTGCCAGGTACAACAAACAACGTATTAGAAAGCAACTTTTATGCTTGTACTGTTCTTTTTTCCCTGTAAAACAAGTATTTTCCAAGCAACATTTACCACCAGTCATTTGATGGCCACTGATATTTGGCCATCCTAAATGTAGTTGCCAAGCCAGGCGCTTCAAGTTTCACATGACTTTGTCACTGTGAAGTGACTTTTTTTTTTAAAACAAAAAAAATAGTTGTAAAATAAATTCTGAGGAGCAGAGCATTAACTTAATGTTTTATCACATTAACTAAACTACATCCTGTAAAAAAACTGTACCATAAAACACTGCATTAAAGTTAATGCAAGACTGAATATTATACATGGGCATATTCACTGCAATTTAGATCCTCACTAGGACTAAGCTTCCATGGATACCCTTGAGAAATTGGCTTGACTAAACATAGGAAAATTAAACCCTGTATTAAGGAGGAAAATGACCTTCCAGCACATGGGTCATACATAAGTTTTTTGTCTTTTCTTTTTTTTTTTAAGGCTGGCCATCATCATTGAGTATTGGAAAGGAAAAGGCAAATTAAAATGCCTTGTTCCTTGTTACAGTTGTTATCCACAGATCAGCAAAGGCTAAGGGCCAGCATGGGATGGGCTGGATGTAAAAGTCACGTACAGAATACAAAAAAAAATTATTAATTTCATAGTGATTTCTCACACTGTCCTAAAGCATCATCATGGTTTCTTTTGTTAAAAACATTTTTAGCATTTCCTGACAAGATCAGCAAACTGTTTGGGCTTCAACAAACTATTACATAGAAGGCAAATATTATAAACCCACAATATTTACTTTGCAAATATAAAGATAAATTTGTTGTTGCTCATATGACTCTGTTATTTAACTTTATTGCTATAAATTTATATCTAAATTGTACATATAAACACATGCTATATGTTGGATAAGGTTGCAGTCCTTTCATAAACAATGCAAAATAACGGGAATTAAAGTCAAGGTCTGAAAATAAGCCTATACTAAAGAGAAATATTTTAAGGATATGAGAGAGAGAGAGAGAAGTAACAATCTGATATTCACATTTCGTATTTGTGAAATTTATATTATTTAAAACAGCAATGACTTTTCCATGACTTAAATTTCATTTTTCACTGCCGAAGTAAGCTGAATAATTCTGGGGCTTGTTTTTCTGTTTGGAGGGCACATATTTGGTTTTTGTTTGTTTGTTTGTTTGTTTTGGGTTTTTTATCATAAATCACCACATAAAATTCTAAATTATTTGTCTTATCTTCCTTTCTGGAAGAAATACAGAAAGACTCATCTACTGAAAAGACAAAAAAATCTTTTGAGACATTATGTCTTGCTCTTTTTTCTGTTTTAAAGCAAAGAATTGCAAGTGGGGTGCAGGAATATCTGGAATCACCTTGTTCAGTGGGACCGACCAGTGACCAGGACCTACCAGTTAGGTTGTGATAAACATTTACGAGTGTGCATGGAACAGATATCTTTGACATGATCTAATTTCACTCCATATTCATAATCTGTTAGTTTATAATAATTTATCAACCTGTGTGGTTTTTTTGCAAAGTAGTTTGTCAGAAAGGTTTGAAGAAAGCTTAATCTGGTAAAAGGGTTTACACATCTCAGAAGTACAATGAGGCTGAAGCTAGCATGAACGTTTATATTAATGAAAATTATTATTGTCTGAGCATTTTATACTGTTTTTTCTTCCAAGTTGATAACATAGGCTGACATACCATGATGCATTTTGTATTAAGTGCTTGATTATTCAGTTTGATTTCCTGAAGTCTTTGTGTCTAATTCACGGAGGAGGGAGGGAATCAGCTTCAACTTTGTGCAGAAAAGTGAAAATAACACCTTATGGAGACCTGTTACGGTGCGACATGATTATTTGGGGCTGATCTTCATGCAGCTGTAGAAATAATCTCAGTTCCTGAAAAGTGCCAGTGCAGCCGAGCATATCAGATTATGAGGAGTACATAAAAATTAATACAAAATTTATGCAAAATCCTCAAAATTCAAGAAGTAGGGAAGAAGACACAATGCCATCAGATTTAACTCCCATTTTGACGTTGATTTTGCAACACCTATATTGCAAAGACTAAAATATCTCCTAGCTCCCATTATGTAATTTTCATTCCAGGGTTCAGCACCATTATAGTGACATTTTCCAGTCTAGACAGAGGACTATTAACCCGTCCAATTTTACAACAGGTGAAAATGACCCCAACTAACTTTCTCTGATGCTAAATTTAAGTTAAAAATATTTTTTAAAAATCCACCTTCTCAAGGTTTATAAAGAAGTAATTTCGTTTAAGTGCTCGATCACATATTTTGCATTCCACTAGAGTGTATACCTCGGTAGGTTGAAAATAATTCACATATTGTTTAATATCATATTAGAATTTATATGCAAAAAATATTAGGATGAAATTCATGTCTGCCAGTGAAATACTCC
This sequence comes from Daphoenositta chrysoptera, assembly GCA_013397915.1. Taxonomy (NCBI): domain Eukaryota; kingdom Metazoa; phylum Chordata; class Aves; order Passeriformes; genus Daphoenositta; species Daphoenositta chrysoptera. Next base: position 863,488 of record VZRO01004341.1, read on the forward strand.
TGCAGAAGTTATGAGAAAGACCTTTTGCAAGGAAACAGCAGTATCAAACATTAGGGTCCTTTGACTAAATCTTGAATAATTATCAGTAATCATATATTCACTATCAGAAATGCAGAGAAATCTTCCACTCAGTTTATTTTGTGTTGTTCACAGCTTGGGTAAAACCCAGGTTATCCAACTTTGTGTTTGAGCACATACACGGAAGGAGATGCAGGTACCTTCGGTGTCATTTCTCCCTTTCATTATTATTTTTTATATCATATATGTTTGTTTTATAGGTATATTTGTTTTGCTGTTAGAGGTAATTAGAGTATCAGAGTGAAATGTACATTTCAAGAAGCACATAATTAAGAAAAAAATTAATGTGATACAAAAGTAAACATGTATGTACTGTGGTAGAAAGCCTTTATGGGATTTTGAGTTGGAGAAGCTTGTGTGGAAAGTAGCCAAAAATTGAGGCAAATTACATCAACATAGATTTATCTCTGTGCTTGGTTCAATGTTTTGTAATCCTGATACAAACACACAGTTTATTTTAAACCACAAAGCACAGCAAACATGATCAGATGGAAAGACTCAACCAATTTCTTTCAGTTATTAGGTCTCTGACATTCATAAATCACCAGAAAGGCTGACCAGATATTCTGAAGCCCGTATAATTTATCATAGCACTGGTACGTTACACTTTCTAAACTTGCTTGTTCATTCTGATCATTATAATAATTTGAAATGCCAAAATAAATCATAAAATATCAGGTTGGAAAGGATCTCAAGGATCATCTGATCCAACCTTTCTTGCCAAAGACACATCCCAGACATGGCCCAGCATCCTGTCCAGAGAACTCTTAAAAGTGTCCAGCATTGGTGAATCCACCACTTCTCTCTGGATATTATTCCAATATTTATATTGATTAAACCAAGACAGTATTTCTTGCCATTAGAATCATTGTTTAATTTCTTTTTCCCTCAGGTTTAGGCACCAGCCCAGGAAGGCGTCTGTGCATGTTGTTAAACATTTAGTCACTTTACTCTGAGTTTAAGCATCTACTGAAAGCATTTAAATGATGCACTTAAATGCCTTCTGCCTCAATATCAGCAATTTTTAGAGAAGGCCATTGATTGCAGCTGGCCCTGCTGTCACCTGCAGCTCCTGACCCCAACTCACCTGCTCCAGCCACATCCACCCTCACTGGGGTCGTGTTCCCCCTTGCACTGTAAAAACATGCACAGCTCATCAGAAACCTATTTCATTACCTTCGACATCTTGCAATTACAGGCTGAGTCTAAGATGCACTTGCAAAACCGAAGCTGTATTTTGCAGAACAGAAAAATATTTGGAAAAAATCTGAAACATGATGTCAGTCAAACGAACAGAATTTGTTGCTTTCATTAAATCCACTGGCTTGTTGCATTTCACAAAAAGAACAAAGCCCCTTCCCCAGGTTTAATGGGTGGCATGTGCCTCCAGCTATACAGCAGAATAAATGGTGCTCCAAATGTTTTTTGTCCTAATTATACAACTGTTTAGAGAATATTTTGCATTTATAGAAGCATACCTTGTCAAAAGTTAGAAGTGGTTCCTCCTGGCAGGCCGGCACACGCGGCACACTCGGATGGCAGCACACATGCATCTAAACACTGCCAGAAATAGCAGAGGAAAAGGGGAAAACTTTGCTATTTACCAAAGGGTAAAGTTCATTTAAATAATATTCCTGATTCTCTCTGCTGCCTGTTCTCCTTTCTGAGCTCCACAATTATTATTTTTATTTTTGCACTGTTCCTCTGGGATTCGTAGAGTTAAATGCTCTTCATAAAATTCCTCAGAGAATTTTCTCAAATCAACTGCTAAGGAAAAGGTCTGTCCCATGGGTTTCCCACTGAATTGGTGATGGGCCTCATTTTGATGCACCCCTTTCTCTGCTTTCCCTGACTGAACTCTTGAGTCAACAAAGTCACCACCATATCCTTGCATTAAAGACTCCTCACAGTTTTTTTCCATAGTTGACTATCACTCCTGTCATTAAAATTTTATGGATGAATGCTCAGCATGCATCCAGTAGCGTTTCCAAGAGCCCTATTGCCTTCCACTATTAATTAAAAGATTGGAGGAAGACTGACTAAGTCTTTGAAGTAGGAACTATAAGAAACCCTGTCTAAAAGGGTTTAAAATTGTTGCAACAATTACAAAATATAGATACATTTTATATATTGCATACAAATTATATAAATATAAAAGAACTGAAGACATTCTTTGCTGTGGGGGAGAGGTGAGGCAGAGATTGTCCAGAGGAGCTGTGGACGCCCCATCCCTGGAAGTGTCCAAGGCCAGGCTGGACAGGGCTCTGAGCAACCTGGGATAGTGGAAGGTCTCCCTGACCATGGCAAATTGCTGGAACAAGATGATTTTTATGGTCCCTTTCAACCCAAAATACTATATGATTCTATGAAAAGCGAAAAAATATAAACTATTATAAACATTATAATTACTATAATATTTATAAATTACAAAATTATATAAGTTTTAAAGGATTTGTATATTATATATAGAAATTATCTATATATAAAGTATGCATTTAAATTTATAAAAGAGTACCACCCAGGGCTATCAGCCAAGAACCCGATTTCCATGGTGTTAGGCATATATTAACACAAAATTAAAGCATTATTTTCCTTTGCTGAACTTTCAAGGTGGTTGAAATAAATCACTGGAGTATCTTTAAATAGTAACTAAGCATTTTTCTGTGTAATATTTCTATGCAAGACGTGTGATCATGGAGAACACACCAAGAAATGAGAGTCAACATGAGAGTGAAAAAACACTTTGGCTGTCCAGGTACCCATTCCTCTCTAAACAGCCGTCCATGAAACCAGGGAGTGTTTGAAAGACAGTGCCACTTACTGAGTTAAGAGACAGTCCAAATACCTTAATCTCAAAGGATTACAACCAGTACAAATGGAAACAAACTTTCTAGCTCCTTTCCAAATTAAACAATTAACTCTAATATTCACATCCTCGGAGACATCTCAGTTGAGCTAGCATGTCTAATTTATAATCGATGATTAACAGAAGATGCAACTAATTTGTCTTTGTTATTTGATTTTGCCCCAGTCAAATTTACTCAGTAAAATGGATTGAAACAATGTTCTAAAGACTGGTAAGCATTGAATTAGAAATCTGGTATGTGGCTTCGTTGTAGATCAGCATTAAATAGATGTATTACAGGACAGTATCTCTTGCCTTGAGTAGTTTTAACAAATTAATTTTGACCCGTGAGCTTAATAAAGTCTGTTAAGTAGGCCCAACCTCTCTGTTAAGTTAAATGGAGACTGAATATTTAATTATTTTAATTGTCTGATAAATTTGAAATTGAGAAAGTAACAGCCCTGCAAATCTTAAAAATACATTTTCAGCCCTGTGTGTCATTAAGCATTACTCCTGTGATTTTACTGCATTCAAGAGGTCACAAAGTCAAGCTCAGTCACCCCTGATTGAATGAGAATTGCACATTAGATCAAGAAAAATAGTTTTCTGGAGGTTAAAGTACCGGTTCAGGGAAGCCAAGACACATTTGCTGGAGTATTTAGACTGGTGATTAGGCAGCAGAAGAACTAACAAAGATGGGCAGCCTTAATAATGATAAAATACACCTTGCTGAAGTTGGTTGTGGTCGTTCTTATAGTAAAGGACATGAAAGTTTAGTAGTTTATATGTGAAGAACTATCACTTTCACAGTCAGCCTCTACACCAAACACAGAGATGTAAACATTTAAAGATGAGGGAGCTGTCCGAACACTCACTGCTAGATCCAGCATGGCTCTATGTACCCTCTCAGCTCTCCCAGTTCCCCGTCAAGTCCCCATTCTTTTTTTGGGAGGGTTAACAGGTTTTTGGCACAAATTTACCCTAATGCACATCAGCAAATCTCACATACACAGAAATCCCTGCTTGCACTCAGTTGGAGCTGAGTTTCACTGCCACTGACAGGACCACGTCCTGCATCCCCCAGCCTTGGGCATCTGATTTGTGACACCCATCCCCAAAGGATCTGCTGAACTGTGAAATTCCTGCAATGTCCCAAAGCAATGGGGTGCAGGGAATGAAGAAATATCAGGGGCTAGAGGTAAAGCTGCAGCTAAACCTGCAGATAGCAGTATCTGATTATCCAACTCCAGCTCAAGTATAAAGACTTTGAGCAATCTAATTTCTGAGCAGCACCACTGAAGTCAATAGTAATTGAGATTGTGACATTTCCTAGAAAGATCTTTAAAAAAAAAAAAAAANACAAGGATCATGAATGAACAGAAAAGTGACCTATGTCACAGCCTGATATTTTCCTGCAACATTTTTTCCCAAATTATTGGAACTGAAATCATCTACAGTTTATGGGCATGCATTGCAACAGGCCTCTTAGATAAATATATCCTGAATTTGTTATCTTTTAATTTTGCATAATAATCCAATAAGAACACAAGGTGACTCAACTGCAGTTATTAGGTCTAATCTCTTCAAGCAATTATTTTAGTAAGAAAAAAATAGAAGTATTTCTGAAAGTGTTCTCTCCAGAGGATGGTTCTGCACTGGACATCGGACAGAAACCAATCAGCCACAGCAAAATAAGGAGGAAAAAAGCAGCTACAGTCACTATGCTGAGAAGTCATCCCTGTTAAAATCAATACTGTGATTAATGTTAAAACACAAGAGATCAGAATCCATCATGCAATATTTTCCTTGTCTGTGCTGTTATTTTTATAGCTTAACTTTGCTATGCTGGACTGCTTCACATCTGAATAATTGCTGGAAAGGAGCTCCAACCCTTTCTGGAGAAACAAAGGGAGACTGAGGTTTGTGCCTCTCTGGGAAGGAAGAGGATGAGAAGGGAAAACAAAGTGAAAGCAAATCTGTGTCATTTATATGAACTGCAGAGCACGAAATAAACCACACAACTTGGCAGACAATTCCTGCTGAAATTGCTGCAAAATATTTCAAGGTTTCCTGAGATGAAGTTCCTCACTCTCTGCTGCAGATGCCCCCACTCTGGTGACCCTGGACCTCCCTGGTGAAGGACTGATGGTCACAGCATTTCTGCCTCTTGCCTTGTGCTGTTCTTTTCTGAATTCATCTTCCACTGTAACAAGAGCCATGTCCTCAATTTCCGTCCCCTGACAAGCAAACACTGCAAAGCAACCATGACGCATTGACAGATAATTTTAAAAGACAGGACCAAGTTCATATAATTAAAAAGTATCTGTTCAGAATATTTCAGGCTTTCAGTGTCTTTTTTTTTTTTTAATTTAAAGTCTTTGATTGCTCCTATAAAGGATGACCTTGATACATAATAAATATATTGGTTGTCTGGCAGTTTAACATAAAGTTGCAATGTGGGGTAGGCTGATTTACAGAAAGGGATAAAATTGTTTTTTCTTAGATTTTTAAATTAAAATCACAAGTCTTGCATCCCCTAGTGGAAGATGTCCCTGCCCATGGCAGGGAATTGGAACTAGAGGATTTTTAAGATTCCTTCCAACCCAAACCATTCTATGGTTCTATGATCTGAAAAATCTGGTTGGTGACACAGCAATACTCACTGTATGGTAATGTGACTGAACACGTTGTGCAAGAACACAAATAACCTTTTCTACCCATAAAGCGACGGAAAATAGTCATTAATTCCAGGTAATCCCCTGCAGTGCCGTAGCACAGCCTGGGATGCTCTCACAGCACTGTGCTGGGAGCACACGGGTGAGTACCAGCAACTTCATAAGGAGGGAAAACCATCCCTGGAACATCTCAGCTACAGAGCGTGGGCTTCTGAGTCCCATACAGGTAAAGCAGCTACTCTAAAGAAACTAACAAGGAGTAACACCCCTTAGCTATGAAAAAAATACAACAGAGTTCTCTTCTTCTTAAAAACTATGCACAAAAAAAGAAGAAAACCAACTCATTCTCCTATTTCTGCTTGGTTGGGCTCTCTGTTTATAAAAGACCCCAGAGATGTGGCAGTCTAATGTACTGTGCACTTAGTTTTGTCCCTCTTCCACAACAATAGCCCATAATATTATTGTTTTTGAAACAATTGAGGTGATTTGCATTTACCTTAAAACCGACATGGACTGAACATGTCTTTAAATCCCTTTTGGTCTCACTGCACTTTTATATAAAAACTGCAGAAGCATTGTCAGTGGATATGTTACAAATTTGCTGAGGACTATTATTTAACCATGCTAATTATAACAATAAATGATTTAGCAATAATTATAAAGTCACATAGTAGAGAAGTACGCATATTTTATACACCTAGCAGATTTTATTAGACAGCTATATTGGGCTCTGGTTTTCATCATCTCACACAGGTTTATGCATCAAAGATTTCAGTTTGACACCTGCTTTTTTCCTTTCCACTTTATAATATTATTGATGTATTATTTAACGATGGAAGGTTTTGAATACGTATGTTGATAAACAGACAAGGAGCTTTGTTTTCTATAGAAATGTCGCTTTTTATCTTTCCTTCATTGAATTGTCAAGACTGCATACTTAATCACAGCTGGATGTTGGGCCTCGTCTTTAACGTCATAAAGTCAATGAGAGTTTTGCAACTGATTTTTATTGGAACGGGACCGAGCACAGTATTGGTAATGTGCAACTTATAAATGCCATTTGCACACATATCACTTTTATTAACTCCCTTAGTGTGGAATTTTCAGAATGTAATAGTTTGGCAGGCATTACTTTAGATTTATAGTGCTCCATGATGACACTATTAAGCCATATTCACACATCTGAAAATTGCTATAGCAACGGACTAGGACCAGTTCTTCCTCCACACTGGTGGGTGAGAATTATCTCAACAACTGAGGCTCCTGCTGCCACGCTTCGGGGGGCGTAGCTTCAGGAAAAGGTGCCTATGTGAGATGTATCCACCAACAAAAACACACACAAATAAATATAGATGCAAACAGCACGAGCAGATGGTCACAAACTGGTAGACCAGAGATGATATGGGAAGGCATGGAATGTGTGGGACTCTCTAAGATAACTGCTAAGAGTGGATTTCTCTTTGGGAAGAGATGTCTTCTGAACAGGTGGAATAGGGACAGGCTGCCCAGAGGAGCAGTGGTATCATTATTCCTGGAAGTGTTCAAAGGAAAGAAGTGGCACCTGGGGATGAGGTTCAGTGTGAACTTGGTGCTGGGTTAATGACTAGACTGAACTCAGTGATTTTAGAGGTCTTTTCCAATCTCAGTGATTCTGATTATAACCCACAAATCTTTCATCTTCTACAGACCTGAAAAAACAAGACAAAACCTGGGAGGGTGGCTTGAGCACTCCTTAAAATATCAGTAATGCCTATGAAAGACAGAGGAGGTGACTGACCAGTCTGGCTCTGACTGATGCCTCCAGAACTCTGCACAAGCCACATCTGATCTTGCCAGAGCCCTTGTGCCGTGGCAGGGGAAGTATCCACCCTTCGACCCTTGGAGGTGCCTGAGAGTGAAACAAACAGAAGGACTGAACAGACAAGGAAAGATGAAGTCAAGCTTCACTTAAGTTGAGGACACTTCTGGAGAGAAACCTCAGGCCTGAAACTTCCACTCACTGTCATGGAGGAACAGGGATAATCCAAGGAGAGGCTGACCGGAGTCAGTAATTTCTCTGTGAGAAGAAATGAGGATTCTCCCTTTGTCCCAGAGAACAGGTCACTAAAGAAAATCTGGAAGAAAGGCAATCTCCTGTTGCTATTTCCTACACTTAGAGGTTTGCCTTTATCCTGGCCATGAAACCATCTTAAAACATCAAATATTAATGGACCACTATTTTTATAAGGATATTTTTAAATATTTCTCCATACTTTTAATTAATCTTTACGTTTCTTTTTGCTCAGGGAAAAAAATGCATCTCTGACTCCAATGGCCTGTCAGTCATTGTACTTCTAAGTGGTATTTCAGAATTACAGGTACATCTCCTCTGCAACTGTAACATGGTAGAGCCTGAGTCACTTTTTTTTGGCAATGGTGTCACTCCTGACTAAGGTTGAATCATGCTGGCAAGGCTATTTCATAATTTTCTAGCAGAAGAGCTACAAGCAACACTTTCTCCAAACTATGAACTAAGATTAATTTGTCTACAAAACAAAAATTAAACTCATTCTACACTTCCGAGTTTGAGATATTCTCTAAAGTTACTTAATTCTAAATTATTACCTTCTAAAGCATTTCTGAGCAATTGCTTTTTGATCAGATTATAGAGATACAGGTAGTTAGAAGATAATCTTCTGAAACAAAGAGATTTAAAAGCTAGAGGAGTGATCTTCTCAGTGGCTGGAGATGGAGTGCAACCATCACAAAAATCTCCTTGCTTTTTGTTCTTTGAGAGATGGTAAAAATGCTTCCCTCTTCCATGGTAGTTTGGAGGGCAAAATCCAACCACGCAAAGGGGTGGCCTGTCTTCCCTTTTTCTAACCACTGGGAAAGAGATTCTCTCTCTTTCTGCAGCAATTTTAATTAGACGATAATCCAGCAGAAAACTCTTGTCCTCCAAGGCATACCGAGACAAGTGCTGACAGGGGCATAAATCCCATCGTCTTAAATCAGCTGTGCTGGATGTGGCCCAAAGCTCTTATGATTCATTGTGCTTAAAGGTTTTAAATAAAATGTCAAGCCACTGCCATGGCCACTGCCATCAGCTATGTCACCATCCTGGCTCTGGCGTATTCCCTGGCTTGTCACTGCAGCGTGAGCACAGGGTGATACCAGCAGATGCTTCTTGAAGGGGACTTGAAAAGGAAGTGAAAAATTACTTCAAAATTTGCAAGAGAAATAGTATTGTCCTTGCAAAATATCTACTGCATCAAGCCTGAGATGCAGCTGTCTCCACACTACTTCACTGCAAAGAACTAAGAGAGTCAATGGGCAAAAATAGGGACCTACTAACAATTGTTCTGTGAAAATAATTTTAATATGCAGGGAATTCGGGGCAATACTCTCCATGGCAGTGGTAAATAGCACACAGTCTTCCCAGCACACCTCAGGTCCTGTCAGCTCAGTTCTGCCTACCCATGTTTAACATGCTTTGTTCTTCCTGTGGATAAAGGTCCGTAGTTATGGAGTTATTGTAGAATAACTGGAATGTGTCTCTGCCCATGGCAAGGGGATTGGAACTAGAGGATCTTTAAAGTCCCTTCCAACCTAAAAACCCTTCTATAATTATGTGCCAGATGCATAAACTGTATATTATGATCTGAGAAAATTCTGTCAGTGCTTTTTCTCATGTACCATTTTCCTCTCAGATAGCTTGTTCAGATACGCTTTCCCAAACTTCCCCACTCTTTTGGCTAGTCTCTTAAATCTCTGTTTCCTGCAGACTGATCTCTGACAAAGCTCTTTTCTCCAACAAAGCCATTCCAAGGATTACTAAACTGCAAATCACTATTGAAAGTATTTCATGCTCAAACCTCGAGGTGAGCTAAACATGATTTATCTTTAGAAATCAAGAAAGCAAAAAAAAAAAAAAAAAA
>VZRO01004341.1:873035-1010440 GCA_013397915.1 Daphoenositta chrysoptera
AACAACTTTGGATTGACACAGAAAACAGTCAGGAAAAAAAAAAAAAAGAGCAGGCATTCATTTGGAGCAAAGGGAAATCTCAACACAGGTTACAAACACCAGATATTCGTGCTTGTATTTTCCCAGGCTGGATTATTGTTGTTATTAATTGCATGTCTAAACCCAAGTCCCCACTCTTTAATGTGTAGACAGGCTTGTAAAAATAGATGTTGCTAAATGCTACTGTCTTTATAAAGACCTCTACAAAAACACAAACCATTGAGTACAACAGTGACTTTCATTTTCTGTTTTTCTTAAATGTATATCAGTGGGTTTTCTCTCTCAAAAGCAGATTGCTTATTCAAAGGAAGGCTGGATATATGCTACACAGGCTCACTTTAAAGTAAGAACAAGTTTCCTGCTTCCTTTTAATCTATCTGTAAACTGTGAAGTCTGCCATCAAGTAGCTCCATATTAGTTGTGGGTGTTAAAACCTGTCAATCACACAAGACAATTTAAATTCGTAGGTTTCTTAGACAGTGATTTTCTCCCAGATATCAAGTTATCTCCTTCTTAAAAAGGATACAATGACTTGAGACACCTGTAAGAAAAAAAACACATGAAGCTCATGAAGCTTGTAGGTTTGTTCCCATGTATAATTTGGTGTTATTCTTATATTTCCACATAAAGTCTCCTTTATAAGAGTTATTTTCATCTTTGGTGATTAAAACTTCAGGACTACCGTTACAAATTTTCTAGAACAGAGGAGAAAAAAAAAGAAAAGAAATCATTCTCTAATCAATTGTCTTCAACATGTGGGGTATAATCTCTTTTAATGGCAAAAAAATCCCTGCTAGGTGAGATCTTTGATCCATCTAATCCAGCTGGGAGAGCCTGCATGACTTCCTGTGGTTCACAGCCTTCTCCAACACCCACATTTCCTGGATTAGAGACATTATTGCAGCCATCTCTGCCTGTCCCCTTCCATCAGTATATTTTTATGGACTCGCTATCCATGGATTTTTCTAACTCTTTTTGAACAGGCTGATGCTGTTTGTCACCACGACCTCCAGAGACAGCCATTTGCAGACCTCACTTGCAGAGCCACAAAAAAGTACTTTTCTTTTGTAGGTTTTGAAGATTTTCTTCTCGTTCTAATGAGTTTCATAACCAAGAGGGATCTATATTAAAATACTGCTCTGGTGACTCAAAAGCCCAGAACTCCAAGAGCACAGGGCGATGCACTTCTCTCTTTTCCTGGGGTTTTCCAGCACATGGCTGTGCTGGTGAAAGCCACTGGCCTGTGTGAGTGAGGGCACAGACTCTTCCAGCCCTTTCAGCGCTGCCAGATCACAGCTCACTGAGTCCATACATCTTCCCTTTCTGTGAGTCTCTCCATTTGCCTTCAGCCCTGCAGTAAAAACTCTCCCCACTGCACAGCATCCCCTTTCTCCCTGCAAGGACACCCACGGTAGCAATGTAGCAGAGAACCCATGGCGGGTGTGGATGAGAAGCTGGCTCTGCTGGAGACCCTTTAGCAGGAAACACCACAAAACCAAAGGAACAAGAATTTCTTCAAAGCAGCATTTCCCAGGAAACACCAATACCATGACATGATGTGTCAATAAATTTAATTTAAGCATTAAAATTAATCTAAGGATGACCTCTGCAAAGGTGGGATATAAAGACAAGCCTCTAAGAACACTGATTTATATTAAATACCCTTCTCCTGTGGTTTCCTAATAACACACAGCAAGCCCTGCTGACTAGTACACATAAACACCTATGGTGGTGTAAATAATGAAATGGACTGACAGCAACAAAAAAAAAAAAAAAAAAAAAAAAAAAGCAGGAGTTGTTTAGCTTAGTTTTGTAAACTAATTCCTAAAGATTGCTTAAACTGTTTTTCTGAAGTGGAATTTAGATAGATTCCACTTGGAGGCACTCTTATACTATTCTCACTTGAAGTTTCTTAGAAGCACTTCATGCAGGAAAAAGTAATTTTTTTTTTTAAATTTCTTTTTTCTTCTAATAATTATCTGGAAATGGGTAATTAACAATGGTTTGGGTAGTTAAACTTTGACATTACTTGTATTTATTGCCTTGTAATTTTGTCAGAGGTAAATAGTCCCCTATACTCTCAGTAAAACTGACTTAATTCCCTCATGCAATGGGTGATAAGCTGTGTCTGTGATGCAATGCTGGCTCAAAGAAGTGGCTAGAAAGGATTACGAACTTACACAAATTACTCACTTTAAAACTGTGTGGGGTTTTATCATTTCAGATTTGAAATTAAGCACCCAGTTTATCATTATATCCCATATATATTAAATTATATAAAATTATCTTTGAGAAGCAGATAAAAGTATTTATGTTTTATGGGCACATATAATCTCTCAATTTTGATTGCATTTTAGATATGGAACTTTGGAATACATTTCAGTGTATTTGGAGCATTGTAAAATTCTTCTCAGTCGAAGCAGGGGTAACATTTTGCAAAGCACCATGACAATACTTTTAAAATGTATGTGTAATGTGTTCATTAACTTTCAATAGTTTACCAACCAAAAAATTAATCAGGCTAAAGGAAAGCTTGGCAATTGCTTGCAATGCAACACCTTGCACACCTGTGAAAGCCTACAAGAGGGAGAAAAAAAGGGGCGTGGACCGCAGTGTTTTCCTTAGGAAAGGATACATAAAAACAGAATGGTTCTACTAACAGGGAAAAAACACAACCGTGATTCAGAAAGTCACAGAGTGAGTCCTTTTCACCCTAACCCAGGGCTGTGCACCCACTCTCCTGTACCACCTCACACCTCTGTAGGGGGTCAACCAAACACAATTTGTAAGGGAATGATGCAGGATCCAGTTTCCTGGATCTGCTGAGGATGTGCAGCGCAGATCCTGTGCTGAGGTCCTGCTGTAAATCATACCAGCACGGCCTTATGGCATCAAGCAAACAGCAATTTTGACAAGTTCCTCTCATTCCAAATGACCACTTCACACAGCTCAGTTGTGCAGTTCAAAACTCATTTGAACAGAGAGGTACCTCGTGCTCATCTTTCCAAAGAAATCCTTGCATATGCTCTAGATAAATATTAGGAATTCCTCAGAGTGAAGGAGATTAGCAAAAGCTATACTTGAGCAGAGCATAAGTCTGCATAGTGAGTGGTGAGGGATAATACCTGCCTGGGGAACCATCAGGACAAAGTGTGCTTAGGGAGAATGATGGCTTTCAGCAATGTCAGAAAGAAGGCAGCAAGTGGAAACCACCGCGTTGGGAGCATGGGAGAGAGGTGAAAGCCAGGGGAGTCCAGTGCCGTGAGAAAGGCAAAGGCAAATGGATATTTACCCTTTGGAAATCTTCTAGCTCTGCTGGCATCCTGCTTTTTGAGGTCTAAGTTTCTTTTGCAACATGTGCTGACCGTGCTTTTCTGCCAGCCTGGTTTTCTTTCTGACACTGGAGCAGACACCAAGGCCCAGAGCAGCAGTGCCCAATCCCACATCCAACTCCAACAGCAGGGAAAAGCCAAAGCCCCCGCCCATCCCGTGCCAAAGACCCACACCCACCAGAAGTGCTTTCCCAGTAGTAAGATCCCCACAGGAGATTCATCTGCAATGAATGTGTCCAGCTTCTATGTGAACTTAGCCTCTTTACTGTGCCTTTTTATATTCTCTCTGCTAAAGACATCTAAGCTGAACATGTACAGCATATGGAAGTAATATTGACTGTGAAAAAGCAATGGGAAGAGTACAAATTTTCCCAACATCCTGTAGCAGGGGTTTCAAAGCTTATCCCACACTTCATAGCTTGTTTGTTTTGAACCTGCCACCTCCTACTCATCCCTCTATCTCCCATCACTTGAAATACTTTATTTTGCCCTTTTCCCCTTCCCTTTTATTTGCTTACATTTTCTCTTTTCATTCTACCCCTAGCCATATCACTCTTCTTCTCCTCTGCATTTATTTTTCTCTCCAGTTTCTACAGCTCTTTCTCTCTCGTTTCAGGCACATATTATTGGCATAAAAATATTGTCTGCAAAATTAAGGAGGAATTGGAAAGTCACATCCCCTAAGATGCAGGATTCCTTACAGGTCTTATTGTATTCAGAGAAATTTTCTGGCACTATCCACAATTCAGAACTGCATTGAGTAAATACCTAAACACTTCTTTCAGTGAAGTAGGTGGCTTGCCACGTCTTTCCTTTGCCACACCTTTCCTTGCTCTTTGGCTGCTAAAGACTTTTTACACAACAGAAAGGCCTAAACAGAATTTGACCTAAGCCAAGCCTATATAAGTCAGATTTCCTGAGAACAGAGTGATGGAGGCAGCACAAAGGATCTGATGATTGATTTAATGAACATACTTGTCTGTAAGATGTTACTCCACCACTGTTCAGTTAAATTTGCTTTTCTGAACAGCCCTCCATTAAGGATAGTCTGGAGTCAAAATGTTGGCAGTAGCTGTATAGTGAGGGCATCAGACCCTGGCATTAAGGACTCATAAATATCCTTTCTAGGCCTTGCTGCTGTTTCATGGAAGCTCAGTAGGCACCTCCATGACCTCATGGTAAAAGGACACAGACCCTGCAGAGGAGAGGTCAGCTCCAAGTGGTCAACCTCCCTTATTAAAGGTGATACCAGAGCACAGGAAAGGCTTCTCTTCAAGTTAGAAGTTTCCTTTTAGCCACTACTTCATCCACACTCAGGTCACCAAATGATTTATGCTTGTGGTTTTACAGCCAAACTGGTCTCTGATGCTAATTTGACAAGCCAACTGGTGAATCCTTAAAACACTTTCCTGTTAAAGTGACTAGACAGAGTTGAAACTGTGCATTAGGGCGTCAATCACAGAAACCATCTGTTCTAACAGGGTTTTTTGTTCTTTCCAAATTCAAGCTTTCTGAATTAGATGCTGACTGTTTTATAAAATACTGACAAGAATCAGTATACAAGAAATTACCTATTCAGCATCTCTAAGAGATAGTAATTGACAGTAGTCAGTTAAGAAGTAAAGATGTTTTGAACGATTAACATTAGGGAGGATGAGTTATAGAGTCTCTTTGTTAATTCTGTATCAAATTAACCTTCCAAGCATTTACAGTTTGAGAACTGCTTTGCAAAACACTACAAATGAGCCTTAAGTGCACATGTTTCCCATAGCTAGTCACAGCAGCCATAAAATAAATCTGGGGTCTGGGTGAGCTTTGCTGCCTTTCTTCAAGACAATATCCTAAGGTAATTTTATTTTTGGCCATGAATGACTCACTATCACCTCCATCTTTTCATTTATCACTCTAATCTTTCAAAACTAAGGAAGAGTGACTCAGAGCAGTTATGAAGAAAGCCTTTTCCCCCATGATACCAGTCAATGAGAGAAGAAGATTGCCCCCCTCCAACCTCATAGGCTTGCAGGATCCAAGTAGGTCTAGCCCCAGACAAGTGAGTCAGACCCCAGGGTTGAACCTTCTGGAACAGGAAATCTGACCCAAGACCTCCAGGGGCCCCGTTCCCACCTCAATTACCCTGCAACCCTCAGATCCCAAAATGGTCAGCTTGCACCAAGATCTCTGATTGACAATTCACAGATGTCAGGCTGATCCTGCCTTGTCTTGGATACACCAGTGCTCCCTGACCCTCCACAAGTTAAAGACAGTCATTTTATTGATTTATTTCTCACCAAACTCCAACTCTGATCTCTGCTTTGCCTTCTTTAGCAGAGCTGACTCTGAATTACCACACCAGGGTTTTCTGGAGAGACAAAATTTTGCTTTTCAAGAATTTCTTCCTTTCAGACTCTCTAAAGATATTTTTGATTGATAGTAAATTATCATGCAGAGAAATACCAATATTTTGATCACAGTTATTTTGAAATTTCATGTCCCTCAGTAGCTACTTGACATTGCCATACCAAACCTCTCACAGCAAACTGTAACCAGGCTCTTTTTGGATACCTGCAGGTTGAGGAGACACTTTTCTATTCTGAGGACACAATTTACATAGATAAAACCAGATAATACCAAGAACTCAAGCAGAATGAACAATTTAATATCAGGCTCCTGTTAATACACAATGAGATTTGTCTTTAGTTTATTGTGAAAGCAGTAGCTACCAACTTTCTTTACAATGTATTTCCTATACCAGGAAATGAATTCTTCTCCCTTTCTTCTTTATATTCATAGAAATGGCATGAAATTTTAATTTATTTCTTGGTGAAGCACCCGAGGGTACTTTCATCAAATCATAGAACGGTTCGAGTTGGAAAGGATCGTAAAGGTCATCTTGTTCCACCCCTGCCATGGGCACCTTCCACTATCCCAGGTTGCTCCAAGTCCTGTCCAACCTGGTCTTGGGCACTTCCAGGGACCCAGGGGTAGCCATAGCTTCTCTGGGCACCTGTGCCAGGGCCTCACCGCCCTCACAGGGAAGAATTCCTTCCCAATATCCCATCTACCCCTGCCTCTGGCAGTGGGAAGCCATTCCTCCTTGTCCTGTCCCTCCATCCCCTGTCCCCAGTCCCTCTCCAGCTCTCCTGGAGCCCCTTTAGGCACTGGAAGGGGCTCTAAGGTCTCCCTGGAGCCTTCTCCAGGCTGAACACCCCCAATTCTCCTAGCCTGGCTTCAGACCAGAAGGGCTCAAGCCCTTTGGGTATCTTTGTGACCTCCTCTGGACCCTCTCCAGCAGCTCCACGTCCTTCTTGTGCTGGTGGCCCCACAGCTGGATGCAGTGCTCTGAGTGGGGGTCTGACTTTAGGGAAGAACCTGTCCATTTAATATCTTCCTTTTATGTGCTGGTATACAAAAGAAGAAAATGGGCGAGTGAACATGACACTACAATATATTTATCTCTATTAAAAAAGACTGAGATTACAAATATATATCATATTACAGCAGAGCATTCCTTTATCAGCAGGCTGTGAAGCTGAGGATGCTCTAGGTGTTCTCTGCAAGGCTGCTCAACAGACTGCAGGGATAGAACAGACCCTCGCTCCGTGAAATCCTGCTGACAGCTCCAAGCTGAATGCTGCAGTTCCTTGTCCCCTTAAGATAACACAATTGCTTGGATGCACAGCATCTTATGCAGTTTATGAGGTGGTGATCAATCTCTGATTGACAATTCTAATTAGCAGCTCTCTTATGTGCAACATTATGGCATTTTATAGCAACTTTCTCCTGGATATTAAACCTCCACAACCATCTTACACAAAATAAAGTACTTTATAGATCATTTGGTACCCAATGCTATCAATTATGTTTGTTTATACTGAAAGGCTTTGTTGGTATTGTAATGTGCTAGGTTTGATATAAAAATTCATATCTTTAATACTGACTAATACCTTCTAAGGTCTTAGCTTTTCTTCTCTGAAGAGCTCTTGGCATTCGAGGCTGACACAGGAGGAGGACTATTGTGTCCTATTATTGCTATTTCCAGAACATTGTGTATTCCAGGTATAAGGTTTTGTACATTTAGAGATGAGATTCCTTTCTCCCCTCCAAAGGCGGTGATTCATAATGGAATACAGAAATCATAAGAAAAATGACATCTGTTTAAAAATATGGTTCTCTGTTACAGTCACAATGACATATCACATTTTGCTTGGTTGAAAACAGCTAGAAAATGGTGTTCATTTGATATGTGTTATGAAATGTCTAAACAGATTTGTCATGGAATAACAACTTTCCCCCCCAAACCCACCCCAAACTAGGCAACAATTACACAGCAGGGTCATTCCTGAGTGTGCCCATTAGAATCTGTAACTAGCAGACCAAAGTCCATCAGAAACATGGGAAATAAGCTTGGGTTTGCATCACCGAGTTCCTCACCTGTACTGAATATGAGTTTGTTTCAGGGTATTTTTTTTCCCTCCCTGATATTTCTTTTGGAAAACTAGGCTTTCCATCATACAGAAGGTGATAAATTACTGAGAAAAACACAGTATCTTTTCTTGTCATGTGTGTGGCTTGTACCAGAGATCTGTTTTCCCTGGTGTTCTTGAAGGAAGAGGCAGTATATAAAATAAAACTTTCCTCCTCCCTCCCCAGAAATCCCACAACAGTAATTTGAGCTTAAATGTTACCTTAAGCCTACTTTAAATTAACCACCCAACACTTCCAAAACTAAATTTAAAGATGAGGAATCAGCAAAAATTCTGTAACAACACCAAAAGGAAAAAAAAAAGAGATTGTAAAGTACAGATAAGGAGGGCGATGATAAATACACTTGAAATACCAGATAGCAGCAGACAGAATGCAAAGCACAGCAGGGCAGTTACAACTCAGTACGATTCATCTTTTAAATGATAAGGCTTCTATAATTTTATGAAGTATTTGTCATATCAAATGCTTCCTAGTCCCATGAAAAATTTCTTTGATTTCCATCCCTTCGGATTTTGATGTACAGTACAGTACTGCCTTCATATCAGGATTAATGCTGGAATTATAAATAAACCACTCGATATTTAGGGCTATTGATGGTGGTGACACCCTGAAAGTTGAATTTCCACACTGAACAGTAACTTTACAGTATTGCACAAACCAGGAGCTCTGCAGGGACAATCTCCTCTATTTTATTCAGAAGGGAGAGGGCCTGAAGATCCATTGATTTCAAACTTATTTTGCAAGTTTTCATTTAAATATTATAAATCCTCCCTGTAAATTGAGAAAATACATTTTTTTTCCCCTTGGAAATTAGTTGGGAGGCAATTTATATGCATATATCTAATACATAGTCAAAGAGACATATAAAAATGTGATTTGAAGGGAGAGATTGTATTGCATTAATAAAAGCAAAGATAAAAATTCGAATAGCAGCTTCAGCACAAGTAGTTCCTCCAAGCCACATTGATTGTGCAGGAGCTCAGCCTCCCAAGCTGCCCTTTGGCTTTTCCTGCCAGGTCATCCTCCTGCACTCAGGGCACCTCCTGCTCCCTGGCTCAGGGACTCCTCCTTCAGCTGCCAGCCCCAGCCTCTGTTTGCACAGCCAGGTGTTCTGCTCATCCTCTGCTAACGAGGCATTACTTCTGCTCTGCTGAAAAACTTTGTCTCTTGCTACTTTGGCAGGCTTCATTCCCTCCTACCTACGCCTTCTCACCCTCATTCCCCTCCTCTCCTGCCAAAACACACCTTTCCTGAACCACTTTTTCTCCATTTCATTTCCATACCTCTCATATAAAGCAATTCCTGTGTGAATCATCCGAATACCCCTGATCCCCAAACATCAGGAAGAACCTCTGCTACACACTCAGGGTTCTTATGTTTTACCTTTAAATTGAGTTTTTCCATCTCACAAAACAATTTGTGTTGAATGTTTTCACTCAACCTATTAAAGAATGAGGGACCTCGTTCAAATTTAAACAGGACTCTCCCTGCTACACATTAAAAAACCACAAAATTACCCGAATTTTCTTCATGTGTTAAATAGCAATAATCAAAAGTGGCAAAGAATGCTATTACCCAACGCCACTTGTACTTGGAGAGAGGGAGGCATCAGCCTCACCCACCCTGAAATCATTGTTAAATTTGGCATCACTAACACAGCCACAGACAAGGATAAATCTTCCTTCTCATCCACATTCAGGTGCGGTTTAGAACTGTGCTGCCTGTTCTACGCTTCTGCTTTTCTCTGCTGAGTTTGGGTAGAGGGATGTATAAAATATGCAACACAGACCCCCGGTGCAAACTGGAGGATGTGTGTTTACTCCTGCTTTGATGGAGGGAAAATACATTTCTCTCATCTATTCTCCTTGGGCTGCAAAGGCAGGAAAAGGGAAGTCCATTATATGCCTTTCAAAAGAAGAGTGGTACTAGACCTAATAGCTAAGTCCACTAATAAAAAAAGCCATTAAAAATGTTTCTAATAGTTGATTAAAATTTCCTATGTAGCAGAAATACTTCCACAATTTTAAGGTGTTCAACTCGTGGAGTTAAGTTTACATTTTAACTGTATAATATACCTCAAAACTCACTTAGCAATCAAATTTACTAAATAACTATTGGAAAGCCTTAAGTGTATTTTAAATAACATCCATTGTTCTTTTATTCAGTGTCTTTAGACCTGTATTCAAAATGACACATGAGTAATGTAGCATGTAAGCAACACTCACACTGAGGAATTTACTTTCTTCTACCTTTTTTTTATACATATATAGACACACAAAACAGATCAGCTTTTTTGGTATATCCTAATATTTCTCAACTTCTGTTGTTCATTTTTTTTTTTCTATTTGGCTCAGGTGACAATCCAAAATTAAGGTATTTATATATAAACGGCAGCAAAACATAAATTTTGCATTTTAACATTAATTTTATCTCAGATACTTTATGCCACTTCATCAAATTTAAAGCTCTTAAATTTTAATTTAAACACTTCACTTATATTGAATTTTAGCGCTTGTCTTATTTAAAATAGATCTTCAGTACAGTAGATGTAATTTAAGATGACCTATAAAATGTATAGACAAAGCATCTTCTGACATGTGTCCTATACCAGGTCGATTTTACTGACATGTCCCCAAAAATTAGCTTGCCCTTGATAACGAAATTATTTCAAAATGCTCTTTTGTTTCTCTTTATCATAGTACACAAGGGAAACAGGTTAACAGAAAATTCAATTGTCCAAGATTATCTAGGAACTCAGAGGTAAAGATCCAGCTTGAATATGCATCTTCCATCTCTTCAAACACCAATACCTCACCAAGAGATCTTATCCTATATCATATCAGTTTTAAAAATTCCCAGAAGATAAATAGCAGACATGTCAGACAGCAGCATTGCCTGCTGTTCTCCCTAGTTAGAAATGCAAACAAGAATTGACCTGTGCCACTTCTGATCTCAAACCAGTTATCAGAGTGCATCTCCTTCAGCAGCCGGGCCAAGGGAACTCGAGTCAATGACTGTGGATAAAAGCTTTTCCGATAAACCCTCAACCCATTAAATCAAATGGCGACTTTAAATTGATGAAGATTATAATAAATTATTTCTTAATCCTGATGTATCAATCTATCATAGGTGGTAGCACAGCGCAACGAGCAGCAGCACTAAAAGCTTTATGAAAGTCATCTCCTCTTCCCCCAGAGCTCAGCGGTAGCTGGGGGTGGGAGAGGAGTTACAGCAGAGGACGGAGGAGGGCTGGGTCACAGCTCCTGTGCAAGGGGGAAGGACAGCAAAGGGCCTGATGCTGGCATCTCGCTGTGAAAAGTGACACTCACAAAGGGTCACGTTATGGCACAGAGGCTGACAGTGCCATAGACAGGACTAACCCGGTCCAGTTACTTTGAGCAGCATAAGGAACAGGATACTTCCTCAGTTTAGGGAATATTTACAGTTGTTAGTTACCGTTATCCTATCGTTAATAACAAGATTGAGAAGCACAGAGACCCTTTAGTCTGCTGCTGGCTTGCTAGTAATTCTGAACTCTGCTCACTGATGTTTATTATACTAAATTAGGGAATGGCAACAGTTAACTCTCTTTGGAGCATGCTCATAGCTATTTCTTAAATAATGAAAAATTGAAATAATAGCTTCTTTCAAAGCTCTTGGAATTCACAAAAAGAGGAAGCGGTAACTCTAATGAACACTTATTTATTTATTTTTAAACCAAACTATTCTAATCTGACAAATATAAGATGAAAATGTTCAGATGTGGTTTGTATCCAGATCCAAACCTGGCCATTCAATTATTATTTTGCATTTCTGCCTGATGTATTTCCCGCTGGTACTCGTAAATTCATGGGCTTACCTCACCATCAGCTGGTGAAATGAGGTGTTGGTTTTGATCCATTGGTCTGGATCCTCATTATCCAAGGCTGTTTCTCCACTGACACAAAGGAAAGAGGGATAATGCCTCCAAGGAAGCGCCTGAAGTAGGACAACATGAGGGGCTACACCTATGGCCATGTCCAGATATCCCAGGCTGTGCAACCTCCCCCTTGCTGCCTTTGTTTGGAAATTCCAACGTGTGCTGGCCAGGATGGTGGTCTCTCCTTATACCTGTTGACTTTCACTCTCATGGGAACTTCCCAATAATTTATATTTCTCTAAGCACACATGGTTTGGCATCAGGACAATGACATCATTACAAACCCACCTTCCTTTCACTCTGAATGTTATGAGCTTAAGAAGACCAGATGAGTTTTTCTGCAATTCCTGGAGAGTTTGGTCCAGTGAATACACAAAGACCTTTATTTTATAGCCTTTGATTCACAGGTCAGCTGAGCTCTTTATCTACACATCATGTACGCTCTGAGCTGCAACATTTGAGAGATCTAAACCCAAAAATGAACGAAGAAATGTTTGACTTTGAGGTGCATTTCACTTCAGACATTTTCTATATACCGCTGCTCACTCACAAAAGGCAAATCTGATGGGAATACTGCATGAAAGGGTGTTGTCAACAGGTTTTGAGACCAGTATTGAAGACTCAAGACTTCAGATAAAAACCCAAAATTTTGAAGTCTTCCTTGTAGTTAGTAATTTGTATTTACACAGCCAGATGAGTAACTCATAACATTTTACATTTCTTATAGAAATAAATCTTGCAACATCTGTGTGAGATAGAAACTTAAATACAGTCATTTTACAGATGAGGAAACTTAAGCACAGAGAAAAGTGCATGACTAGCAAATTGACATTTACTTTCAATGTCTAAAATGGACACAGGCACCTAAAGGATGGCTTAAGTATTCACATTCAGAAATGAGCATTTTGTTCCAATTAAAAAAAAAAAAAGGAGCTGCCAGGTATAAAAATACACAACCCCCTAAAAATAACTTAGTTAACATCTTAGGTTGATTAAAAGACTTATAACTTCTACCTGGTAAATTTCCAAACTGCAACTCCAGGGGGAAAGCAAAGGTCTAAATATTAATAGCAGGATTTTTGCCACTGGACCTACTATTACTATAAGGAGAAGCAATTATTTTTGGCTTAAAAGTGTGTGTTTGGGATGTTTATTTATCACCTTGGTAAATGAAAAAAAAAAAAANNNNGGTAAATGAAAAAAAAAAAAAAAACTTCAATTCACAAATAGAAGCACAGTAGGACAGTTAGCAACTGCTATTGCCAACAGTTGGTCCATCTCATGATGAAAAATATAGGTCTCATAGCTACTAAGGAAGTTTTTGTAATTTTCTGTAGCAGGACATTATTAAATAATTTTTTTTTAGATTTGAGGCAGCTTTATGTTTTCCCTAAATGTGAACCCAGGGCATGCATTTCATTTTGGGTTTTTTTGTGCCTTCAAAGCTTGGTCATGCCACCTTCACCCACCTGCCACTTCCCAAACCTCTTTTCTTCTCCTTGAGCACAGAAGATGGCCCAGACAATACAGCAATCATTCAAATCACATCTCCAGCACACACGTTGGATCTGCTATGGCTTGCACTGCTTCTATCCCTTGCAATAAATTTTAATCAGATACTTTGTACCCTGTTGTACTCTTGTCTGAAACCATCCAAAGTGCTGTTGTTGCTAAGGAAACCACTTCCCGTTATCCTCACACTCGTCTCCACTGCCTCCTTCCCTCCCTTTCCCTCTCCCCATGTTTTCCTTGGCTCCAAGGGGCAACTCTGGCACCACTGAGCCATTTACCCCCTGATACCTTGGGGTGCAAACTCACTTGAAGCACATAAGAAATCCCTGCAACCAGAACTGGTGGTATTTAAAGTCTGACCATCCCTGCACAGGCCCATTATGTTTAATTAGTGCCTGCACAGCAGGGAACAAGCCAATCCCTATGGCTGCAACAGTGAGGAGAAGCTCTAACCTGCTGTGAAAAAAGGCAAAAATTCAGCTCTGGGCTCTTCTTGCAGGAGAAGAAAGAAGAAATACATGGAATGGAATATATGAGCTGGATAAGCGAGGGCTTGGGTATTTTTCCTAAGGAATGAAGTTTCAGACCCCTTCACTCACCTCTGCAGAGCCCTCCCACCGTAAGAACCACTCTACAGGAAGAGTTGTTTACCTGTTTCAGAGAAATCAAGTCCCCTGAGCCATTTGACTGCAGAATTGATTTCTGACCCTTTGCTTCCTTCCAGGCTCCTGATGTTTAAATCATGTGCCTGACAAGCAGAGCACAGAAGCAGCTCATGTTTAGTGTTACATGTTCTCAAAGCTGTGAGCAGCACGTGCAGAGAATGGTTCCATCACCACAAGCACAAGAGAAAAATAAGAAAATGGGAAATTTGGCTCTTGCCATGTCCCTCCTGCGTGCCCAGAACCAGAAGGCAGAGCTAAGCCAGGTTGTTGACCAAAAGAGACACAGGGAAAGCACAGTAAGGAAGGAAAGTCAACAACAGTTAGAGTGCTTTCTTCTACAGGAATGGATAAAACAGCATTTGAATAATATTTCAAGTTTTATTTGGTAGGATTTTTGAGTGAAAAAGAAATTCATTCAACATACACAATTCCCTAATGGAAGGGCCCCTTTAACTATCTATTGTGGCTGCCAGTAATGGGAATTTTGACACATTTGCCCTTTTTCTACACTCATTACTCTTCTCCCCACCTTGCTTTTGCTTTTTATCACACTCAGCTTTGTACGGGGGATGTAGAAGAGGCAAAAGGCAAAATTCAGAGCTAAAGAGCAAACAACATCTAATATTATAGAGCTTTCTCTGTGTTTTTACTTTCCCCAACTAAGCCTCCCTGCCATTAGTATTGAGTGTAAGGAACCTGCTGGGTCTGTTGCGGTTGTCCTATTGACTTTCTCTGGATGAATAAGTTCCTGTCAAGAGCACCACTAAATATCCACTTTAGAAAAGCACTTTTAGCCATAAAGAGCACATTTTCCCTTCCCTTCTAGAGTCAGAGCCAGCGCTGCAAAGCACAATGAAAATGCAGTCTTTGGAGACAGATATAATTATAAGTAAATACTTCACAGGCATTAATTAGCAACATTTTTTCACCTGTGGTTTGTATAGGGAGTCAAACATCCCTCGGCAGAATTTGCTGCTGCTCCTGTACTTGCTACCAACACTTCACAAGTAATAATTACACCAAACCCTTGTACTGCACCAAGCTTCAGATGCTTGAATAATATGAATCTAAAGCCTTAGTTGTGGATTTTTTTTTTTAGTCAAATGTAGCTAAGATACTGATTCTGAATCAACTGCATGGCAGCTTCTTAATATTTTACTGTGGTCAGGAGCTGAATCAGGGATAGACCCATTGCCAAAAAAAAAAGTCACAAAATTCCAGAATGTTCATTTGGGATTTCAGCTAATTATCTGAAAAAAAATCATTGAGAGGAACGAAGCAATGGCTCATCTGCATTCAGCATCGGTGCCATAAGATGAAGGTTAAAGAAAAAACTCTACAGAAACAGGAAAGCAGAGGAGACAAAAATAAAGGCCAGTGTATTGGTCTACAGCCCTGCAGAACAGCAGAGCAAATGCTCACTGAGGAACATGAGCCATGGGTCTGTGTTTGCCAGCAAAGAGAACAGCCAGTTTCTTTGGGCTGTGCATGTCCAAAGGCTATGCAGTTTTTAATCAAAGGCTACTGCTCTCCCCCACTTAGACAATATATTACTGATATAGTACAGTAAAGGGCCTTAAAGAATTCCTTGAATTATTTTTCGTACAATAAATTTCAGAATTCTTGACTTGCTTGGCAGAATTCTTGCCCTTTTCTTTAGGCAGAAAGCATGAAAGAAGTTGTTCCCTTGTTTTGTTGGGGTGATGTTCAGAGTTAGGGCTCTTATGCTGAATACAGAATGGAAATCCCACGGAGAAGCTCATGCATATATTGCTAAAATTTTACAGAGGTTTTATTCTGCAGAATATTATCATCAATAAACCTACATGCTATAGAAAGTTCAGAGGCAGGTGGGAGAGAAACGTCAACATATTCATCTGAAAACCAAGATAAATGTTAGAAAG
This sequence comes from Daphoenositta chrysoptera, assembly GCA_013397915.1. Classification (NCBI taxonomy): domain Eukaryota; kingdom Metazoa; phylum Chordata; class Aves; order Passeriformes; genus Daphoenositta; species Daphoenositta chrysoptera. Next base: position 888,892 of record VZRO01004341.1, read on the forward strand.
ACTGGATTTGTTTTGCATAAGCCTTGGAACGTGTGCCACCAGCGTGGCCCCGGAGCAGCTTTGGGAAACGCTGGCTGTGAACACAGACGGGTGGAAAAACAACACAGCCACTTGTGGCTGTGACTCAGCATCAGGACTCTCTCCTGACACTCAGTCTGCTGCCACCACGTACTCAAAGGGCTCCTTCACATCCAGTGGCAGAACCTGTATTTTCGTTCCTCAACACCCCCAGATTTGCTAATCCTGGTGCTCCTGAAGGCCTAGATCACCTCGTCCCTTAGCTGGGCAGAGAGGAGAATCCACATAAACACCTTCAGATTTTCATCTGAGATGCAGAGTTTGCTGTTTGAACATATGAATATGCAGTCAGGAGCTGTCAAAAAATCATGCAGCTATTCACTGGAACAAGCAAGAGAGGAGAAATGTCTTAATATCAGAGCTGGCTTGACATTTTCCAGCATAACCGGATCTGGCTGTGGTCTGCAAGAAATCAATTCACAGGAAAGCCACAAATATCAGCTAATGCCTTGGTTCATAAACTTTTATCCGTGCTGGTATGAAAGTCCTATTAAAGTAAATAGGGCGGGAGCCTCAGACTCAGGTTGAGGGCCCAGAGCAGGTAAGAAGTCAAGCAGGCTCTTTGAAAGCTCCCTGGGGAAAAGACCAAGGATCTCACTTGGAAAACAGCCCTAAACTTTTTTCCTTCATATACACTGCCCTGATTTTACCTACCCTGGACAGGCTGAACTAAAGAGATTGCTTAGTGCCTGAGTTTTGGTAAAGATCATATAAATATTGTTCACTACTGGAAATGTTCCAAAAACCTCTTAAACCAATGCCTTTTTTTTTTTTTTTTTGGGGGAGGGGCAATTAATTTTTATTCACATATTTTGAAATGAAAAGCTCTCAATTGCACCTACTTGACAAATGATTTTGAGTATTGTGAATAAGAAGCTTTTATAGGACTAGGTAAATCACTGGAAGATTTTTAAGGACTGCAGTTCACTCCTTTAGATCTGTTATTTTTGACAAGAGGGAAGAAAGGTTAGAGTAGTGTACAGCATAAATAATTTTCAACTAATGACCTAAGACTTCAGGGTCAAGTCTTTCAGGGGTTTATTATTAATCTCTTGACTTCAACTGACTTGTGGTTTCATTTGTGGAAATTTTTTAAAAAGAAAATAAGGATGTCTTTTTCCTTTTAGAAAAACATTGTTAGTTTTAGCTATTTTTTCAGGTTTTCACAGATTAAGGTCTTGATTATGGTTTTCCTGAATGCATAGCATGTTTCTGATGAAGAGAAGGGCTTGAGAGCTATTTAAGTTGGTGAGAGGATTTAACACTAATTGGGTCTACACTGGGAATTCTTCTTACAGGTATTATTATAATGGAAATAGAGACTGCCAAGAGGACAAACACTTATTTAGTGAAGACATACACTAAATATAACAGTGCTTGCAATAATTAATATTTCAGAAACCCATGAAAGTGAACTGGCAGTAAAGAAGCAGAATTGCAACTTGGATTTCCAGGTCTCTGCTCCAAAACTAAGCAAGGTCGGAATAGGATCAATTTCTTCAATACAGGTGATGGTCTCAGTGACTGTTTAAGTTTTCTGTGACCATAATGACCATAAGGCAAATAGGAAGAGAAGAGTCATGAGAGGAAAATGGAAGAGTATTTTTTATCATCTGCCTGCAGAAAAAAAAAATTAAAAATCAAGACCCATTGGAATTTTCTCCATAGAATCCTAGGATGAGTTGGAAGGGACCTTAAAGATTATCTAGTTCCAACACCCCTGCCATGGGCAGGGATTTAACTGCTAAGTTGTTTCTCGTTTCCAGACAGTTCTTTATCAACAATAGAAACATGAACTGCAGAATCTTACAGCAGGTGCTAAATGTACAACATCGAAACACAAAGACAATATTTCTGTATACTAATCAAAATATTACACTTTGAAAGATAAAACCTATTGAAAATTTTCAGACATTCTCAGCCTGCTTTCAGAAAGAGGTCTGATTTTCTATCAGGTGCCCTTTACTCATGAACACGTAGAAGGGACTCCCATTTAGGTGAAAAGCATTAATAACTGCTTCAAGTACATAGTGGAAGAGCTTTTACCCTTTTTTTTTTTTTTTTTTTTTAATATGCAGAGAAGTTAAAATATCTCTACTTGAAAATTGTTCCCTACAAATTTTGGGAAACACAGACTTGTGTGATGGCTGAAGTGACCATGTGGTTTGCTGCCCTGACCTTGGTGTGTCCACACCACTTCTTTCTCTCAGTGAGGAAGGAGATGGCTGAACAAAACCCTTCCACTCTGGAGGCAGGCTTTGGAGCTGATTAGTCAGCCACACACTTAAGTCTATTAATACATAGCACTATTGCCATGGTAGCAGGTTAAAGTTAGAAGTAACTAGGTTTGAATAATTTAAATATGCTAAAAATACCAACTTCTGGCCTTAAGTGGTTCTATTTGTCACCCATAATGACAATTGCCACCTATGCTGGAAAGTCTCCTTGGAAAACTTAGTCACAGCATGTGCAGTGTTCTCCCATCTATGGGATCATGCTCCCAAATCCGTGCCATATTTCCATCTGCAGACACCAAAACCAATAGTTTTGTTTCTCAGATATAGTGAATACTCCCAGCTTGATTTGTGTCATAAACCAATAACCAGATAATTGGAAGAAGGGTGAGTACGATTAGTTTGATTTGGTATGGCCCAGGCAAGTTGGCCTCCAAATGAATCCAAGTACAACTTCACAAGTTTCCCTTTTCCCATTTGCTTACATCTACAGAGACCACAGAAAAAAAGCAATATATTTAGAATTTAAGAAGGAGTTTTGCAGGGCAAATGTACAATAAAACCTATAAAAGATGCAAAGATTACTAAACCATATTGCCCTACTATACAAAAATGTTAACCATGCTTGGAAATAAACCACCGCCCCCCAAAAAAAAACCAAAAAGCAACAAAATAAAGTAAAACAAACCCAACCAACCAACAAATCCAGAACACAACAAACCAAACCATAGAAATTAACACTGGATTTCAGAAAGGTGGTAAAAAGTTATCTCCCCTACATCAGTTTACCAAAGTGCAACCCAAATCTAAGCTAAAATTTGTTCTGTTTCTAAGAATTTCTGACTCGGCGCTCCAGACTCACTAAATTAATGCAGTGTCAATTCCAATCAATCCAACCCACCCACCTAAGTAAAATCCTGCAGGTGCATTACTGTTTCCAGGACTGGCTGTTTGACAGCAATGGAAAAGAGACAAGGCTCACAGTTAAAAAAAAAAAAGTCAAAAACAGTTTCTGTCTGTGTTTAGCACAGACACCAAATTTCAGATTTTAGCTTGTCATATTCATTTCTTAATTAAAAAAAAAAAAAAACTAACAGGGAACATTAAACATATTCCTATTTCATCTGTCAATATGCAAATTGTCGATGCAGGCCTACTGGTAGCAGCCTACTGAAGGATGTGGCTGGATGCCACGTAGGTGCAGCGAGGAAAGATAATTTTGACATCGAGTGATTACAACTACAAATTTACCTCTCAGTAACCCTGCTGGGAAGCTGATCTAATGGACAGTGGGACTGAAGATTTTGAACGAGAAGTAAGAAAAATGCAGAATACAGGAGAATATATGGTTATCTCTATGGTTTAATATCATTTGGGAATGGACAAGCTTTTTCACATGTTAGGGGATTTTAAAAAAACCCCTTATTACTTATTTCTATGCCAAGCCTATAGAAATGAGAACATCCTTTTTTGCTATGTTCCCCCTTCCCCATCCATCTGGTCCAACTCTTTCCTACTGCTGAGACCATGAAGCCCTGGATCCACAGGGGTCTGATCATCCACATCTGGATGGAGCTGCATCCACGTGTCTGACTCAGACCCTCGGAGGCAGAGCAGCCCTGTTTTGGTGGGATATCAGGAAGGACTGACTGACCCCCGATGAAATGACTCTGTCAAGCTGCCCACAGTGCAGATGTGGGTGGGAGGCAGCAGAACTGAGGTCTTGGCAGGTACTGACCCTGCCTGGGCAAGTATTGAGTTTTCCTAAAATGATGTTACCACACACAGGAACAGGAGGCTAATTGGGAAACAGGGCTGCAGCAAGGAGCTTCCAGGAGGGATTTTAAAGATAAAGAAGAGGCAGCTAAGCTTACAGAACAAGCCAATACTGATAGCTGTGTGAAATGCAGATGCAGGGAGCCAAAAATGTTTTAAACTTGAGCTGTTGTGACCATGGATTCCCAGCACTGCTTCATTTGCTGCCCCCATTAGATTGCCACTCTGAGTTTCTGTGTTGGGTTATGCTGTGCTGGGCCAGCCTTCTCCTGGGATCATTACGAATATCTCAATTTAGTTTTCCAATAAAAATAGGAAAGTTGCAATTTAGCCTCACAGCTGCACTTATTGAAATAGCTCTGACTCTGCTGGCTGAGGGCTCTGAGGTGGAGAAGGAAGGGGAGAGGAACAGCTGCAGTGCAGAGGAGCTGGCTGGGGACAGACACCAAAAAGGCAGGGAAGGACATGGAGGATTCACATCAGGAGAAGAACCCAAGAGAAGTTGAGGTGATGCACATCAGCACAGACTTTATTTCATTGTGTTCCTATTTCCTATTCTAAAGAATTAAGAAGCCTTGTTCAAATCAGGGCCAAGGCTGAGAATTCACCCCTCTGTTCCATCCTGCTCTTTGACCTGTTCATGGTCCTCTTTAAATATATTGTATTATGACACATAACCAACAGCTTGAGTACCTTATAAAACAAAGCAAAACCAAGACATCCCCTCACTGCACAGAGCAATCATAAAGGTGAGAAGCACACTGAAGAGGTGTCACCCTTGCAGAACCCATGGGACAGCCTTTCATACTCTCTGCGTGCTGACCCACCCATCACTCATGTTCCTCATACAATTAAAGCATCTAAAATGATGATTCTTTGCATGTATCAGTGGGCAAGTATGACCAAGCTGCTGGTGAGCTTGCCCTTCAAAACAGATTCTGAATGTCACCATTACAAGTCTCAGCTTCCACAGTTTGAATTGGCACACCTAGGCCTTCTGGCTTTATTTTTTCTCACAATCAGGAAAACGAAGGAATAAGAGTAAGAATTGTTGGCTAAAAACGCTGAAGGCAGAAGATGTATAGATTCACAGAACAATTATGTTCATAATTCCAAAGGAATGGAAAAAGGAAAATCAACATTGAAAGGAAATGTCAGCAAATATGGAGAAATTGTCAAGACAGTACCTGGAATTAAAACAAAACAAAAAAAACTAAAATTCAGGACAGCTGTTCTTAAAGGACAGCTTATTAAGGGCACAATATCAAATAATCCTGATGCAAGGAAAATGGAAGAAATAGAGATCCAGGACCTCTTTAACAACACAGATAATCAGAAAGGAATTGTATTTAAAGTGGAGTTGTGCTGAAAGTGGAAATATAATAAAGGACAAGTGTAAATGAACAGTACAAGTATGTAGGCATAGAATTGAAAAGACAGAGGCACAAAGCAAGTTATGACCAGCTATTAATGTAAATCAAAGCAGGAAAACAGTTCTAGAAATGCAGCATCCATAACAGAAGATAAAGAGCCAGCAAGTTCCCTTTAGTCATAAATAATGGCAAATGCAGGAAAAGTCAAGTAGCCAAAACCTGCCTTTCTTCAGTTTTCACTAAGAGTAATTACAGCCAGATACTAAAACAATTAATTTTAACTGGGAGCTAAAAGCATAGGACAGGAATATGAAAAGGAAAGGTTGAAGAATATTTAAGTTTGACACATTCAAGTTTTAAAGACAAATGAAATGCGCTTTAAAGTACTCAAGGAATTAACTTGAACCGTCTAAGAACCATTAACAATTATCTTTGAGAATTCAGAGGGCAGGGAAGTCCTGGGGGACTGGGGAAGGGCAGAGAGAGCACCAGCTCTGCGAAGAGAAGACAGAAGGAAGGTCCAAGGATTTAAAGATCAGTCAACCTTGCTTTTGTACTTGGGAGTGTATTAGAATCGTGCTTAAAATGAGGAGACAAAAATGTGAACATTTAGTGTGTGAATGTCTGGAGAGCAGATTAACCCTGTCACCAAAACGAGGCATTCCTGACACTGATGAGCACGTGGGAAGCTGCACATGCAGTCTGGTAAGGCTACTGATAGCAAGATTCACTCTCATAAGTTTCGTAAGTAAACTCAGAGAGGAAGGCCTAAGTGAAGTTACTGCGAAGCACATAGATAGTTGGTTTTAAAACAGCACTCAAAGCTTTTATCTTTCACCAGCCACTAAAATGGAAAGATGCTGCCAGGGACATTCCAAGGAAGACCTGTCCTGGACTTTGTTCTGCTTTGCATTTTCATTTGGGGAAGTGAATGGTATGGAATTGACTGCACTTCTTCATAGGTCCAAGGGATGATGCATTCCTGTGCTGGCTTTGGCTGGGTAGGATTAATTCTTTGGTATGGAGCTGCTGGAAGCAGTGTGCATGACCCAGGGACGTTGCTGCTATTGCTGAGCAGCGATTGCACAGAGCCAAGGACTTCCCTGCTCCTCACCCCACCAGCACGGAGGCTGGAAGTGCACCAGAGGCCAGGAAGGGACACAGTGGGGACAGCAAACCCCAAATGACCCAAGGGACATCCTGGAACGTATGGCATCATGCTCAGCACATAACCTAGGGGGACAAGGAGGGAACTGGGGCCATTCTGAGTGATGGCATGTGTCCATTACATGTGATGGAGCCCTGCTTTCCTGGGGATGGCTGAACTCCTGCCTGCCCATGAGAAGCAGTGGAGGAACTCCTGGATTTGCTTTGCTTGCATGAACAGCTTTTGCGTTACCTATTAAACTTTTATCTCAACCCACAAGGTTCTCACTTCTCCAATTCTTTGCCCATCCCTCTGAGGGGAAAGTAAGTGGCTGTGCAGGGCTTAGCTGCCAGCTGGGGCTAAGCCACAACAGTTCTTAAGCAAGAGACGCATGTTTTGACAAATACAGCTGTTTGTGTGCTCCCAAAGTAGCAAACAGATAATAGAGCAGCGTTTTGCTAGAGGACTGGGAACAGTTATTTTAAGTTGAAGACATTTCTGGAAAGGTTGTCTTCCATGAAATGCTGTATGTAGTTACTGTTCTCAGCAAGGCTAAGGTTACCTCCTGCTTCTGAAAGGAATCCTGCAGCAGAGCCAGGCACTCGAGTGACAGTGCTGGAGACAGATATAAGGAGATGAGGATTTATCAGCTGAGATAAGGGGCTTTGGCTTCCTCATTAGTTACAGTCACTGTGGTTGAGCAACTGCATTGCCTCCTCCTCCTCCACACCAGGGGGGACAAAGCAAGCTACAAATTGCTGGGAATGATGCATTTATCATCAGCTCCAATTCACTCCCAAGCTAAGCACTAGCAATGTAGTTGTATTTATAACTCATTCGGGGGGGTGGGAGAGGGGGGGTGTGGGGAATAAAAATATTAATAGCCATAACAGAGAAACAGCCATTTTGATGCAGTTTGATCAAACCCTATTTCTGACTTTGGGAATACCAGAAGATAACAGTCCCCACCATCACAGAACAACACTATCCATGCAGGAATACTTTTTCTGAGAATCAGCCAAGCATACGGACAAGGCAGCCCAGGCAGGGGATGCTCATCTAATAGAGCAATATTGCTCTCTGTACTCAAAGGATATCTTGCTCAAGACTATGGAATCAGAAAATATTTTATCCTTTTTGTTAGTTTTCCTTCACAGTCTCCTGCAGAAACAAGTAAAGGACACACTTTCCCTCATGAAATCAAAATACCTCTTGAAGGTGCCTCCTCAAAACCTTAAACAAGTTTGAAAGTCACAACAAGTAACAAAAGACCAACCAGTCACAGTAACAGAATACAGCACAAGAGATAAACTCTACAACTGTCTTTTCCTGGGGGAAAAATAACTCTGAGATTGGCCCTTTTGTAAAAGGAAATAAAACCCACTGATGAACCTTAAAGGGCCTAGTACTAGGTACTGTAGAATCATAGAAGGACAAAGGGTTGGAAGGGACCTTAAAGCTCATCCAGCTCCACCCCCTGCCATGGGCAGGGACACCTCCCACTATCCCAGGGTGCTCCAAGCCCTGTCCAACCTGGCCTTGGGCACTCCCAGGGATCCAGGGGCAGCCACAGCTGTTCTGGGCACCCTGTGCCAGGGCCTCCCACCCTCACAGGAAGGACTTCTTCCTGATATCCAACCTAAATTTCCCCTCTTTCAATTTGCATCCATTACTCCTTGTCCTGTCACTACAGTTCGTGATGCATTTTTCCTTGCACGTTTAGTGTTAAAAACTACCTGTACACCTCTTCCCCCTTTCAAGGGGATCACAGATATTTTTATCCATAATATGGCTTGACCCAGAAGAATGTTAATTCAAGGAATACCTTGACAGCAGAACTGAAGATAAAACTAAGGACAATACAGCAAATTTAAGTTGTTGATATGATAGTTGCATATTTATCAAACCAAAAAGTTGCTGAGGTTTCCATATTGAGCTAAACTGGATAACTGGATTCACACAGAGGGACATGAACAGTATGAAAGGAGTTCTTCCCAAAGCTCTTCCACATGCTCCACCTCTAAGCCAGAGGACCAGGAGTGAAGCAGAAGCTATTGCTTTTCCCCCTGCAGATGTCTCAGCAAGCCAGTATGGGTACATGCACATGATATTTGGAAAGAAAACAGCAAGGGGGAAAATGGGCTTGTACTTATTTCCTTCCCTGAAAATATTTTCTGAAAATTCTTTTTGTGTGGAATTATGATTAGCCTTCCTAAGTCTGACTGCATAACAAGGATATTTAGCAGGAATGCTCTTGTCTTAAAAAGATTGGCAGGTTGAGAGGTTACACTTCAGTGAGATGTATTTTCTACAAACTCATTGAACCTCTGACTCTGCTGAAAAATCATTAACTTATTACCTAAAATGCTCTATTTTTGTCATCAGTGTTACTCCCTGCACCAACTCTTCGGTCACTACAGGGTAGTTCAGCTTTAATTGAGACCAGACTTCTGATGCAAGACAGGAGCAGAGTTCTCCCCCAGTCCTGCACAAATATTGCAACCCTAACACAAAGCATCAAGACAGGTCACCATTCCTTTTTGTCCAAGTAATAAAATGTTTCAAAGCCATGTCCCCCAGGCATTGTATACACAGACACACATGCACAGACCCTGCTGTGCACCGAGACTTCAAACTGCAATACAGCATTAAAAGGTATATTTTTCCTTCAAAGTCCATTTATAATTCCCACCAACACTTAGGGGAGCTGTGCAAACCCATTAAGAAAGAGATGAATATACTTCCCTCCCGAGCACAGCCTTGAATTACAAACCAAGAGCAGCTACAGAGGTCTGACACCTAAAAGTAAACCTTGAAAATCTATATTTCTAGCAGAGATGCATCTTCTCCTCTCACTCCAGCAGTGCTACGGTACAGTGTGATCTGCTCACCTCTGCTGCCATCATGATGCAGACATACTTTCTATGGTCAGAGTTAATGATATTTAAAATCCATTTCAAGATCAACCCTTTCTGCATCTCCCTCCACGTCTGCATCTGCTTACTCGGCTGAAAAAAAATACATCTGTCTGCAATACTCACTTATTTTTCTATAGAAAAGTCGCGTAGACATATATTCAAAGACCAGAGTTCTTCAGCAGGTTTCCAGGCTATTTTAGTATTCATTTCCAAGGTGATTTCCTGCTTTCTTTTATAAACAACAGTTATAACGAAACATACTTTGGAAACCAGGAAAAGAAAAATCAGCTCATTATGCCCCTCATCCACCTGCCCTGGAGGTAGACAGGAGCTCTCACTCTTCATAGACAAAAAGCTGTTCTTGAAAGCACTTTTTGGGTGGCCTTTCTCACCTCCAAACCTCCAGATCTCTCATCATGGCCAGGTTTGTTTCCTCAAACAAACCTTTACAGTCGAGTGATGCCAAACTCCTGCTGAAGCACAAGTGTGGGCACTCAGTGGGATTGGCAATTTGTCCCTCACAGGTGAGATGGGAACACACACCCATTATTTGATACAGATGTCCAGAATTACATTGAGTTTGTGTGAGAAACTAACTTATAAAAAACTCAGCTCTTCATTTGTCTTTAAGGATTCAATGAACTAAATTCTACCAATGGCCTCCTGCATAATTTCCTTGCATAGACTAGAACAAGTATAAATTGGAGCAAAATAATAATTAATTACAATTTGCCTTACTTAAGGAAAATATTATTTCCTGGACTAGCTGTAGGGAAACCCCAGTACTTTTCCAGTTGTGTTACTTACCCACTGACTGATCTGTCCATGGTGTTCTGCCTCTGTACCTTATTTCTGTACTGGTAAGAAGAGGGTAATAATTTATGGTTTGAGTATTGCCAGATCAGTTTATCTTAAAGACAGCTGTAAATTCATAACTTCATAAGAATCTTCAAAATGCTAAAAGCAATCTCCTATTGGCTATCAGTGAGACTTCTCACTGTACCACTCCAATCTGGAATAACAACTAACCTCTAAAATTCCCAGGACACAGCAACTCCTTTAATTTTCCACACTTCACCGTCATTTACAGATAACTTGTGCAATTATTGCATTGCACAAAGCATGCTTTCCTACAGGGGATAAAATACACATTGGTGGTGATAGAGCTCTAGCTGGAATCAGAGAGGTTTGTGTCAGTCAAGTGACCCCAGGGAGCTCTTTGTTGCTCAGCTGCCATGAGGATGGCTCGTGACTGTGTCTGTCTTTTTGAAAAATAGATTCTTCAGATTTGTCAGAGATGCCTGGACAGGAGTGCCCAGAAATCCTTCACTTATTCTCCACTGTATACAAATCAACCCTTCTGTACCTGCTCGCTGAGGAGTGTCCAGCCTCCTGCTTGTCTGCTTTAAAATTGATCTTTACATCTTGGAAAATTTAAAAGCCCCAACAGTACAGAATTTATGGCACTGTTGCACCGCGGATGCATTGGACAATTCGCCACACATCTGAGCACATGCTTCTGGTGAGTCTGCCTTCCTTTTGCCACCGATGGATGCAGCTGTGCTGGTTTGGTGATGCCTTTATATTTCACCCTAAATTAGCCAACTGTACTCACTTGCTGAAGGAAGAAGTGCTATCACAGGTGACTAGACACAGCAAGCTGAATGTAGACAGGTGTTCTTTTCCACTGGAAAAAAAAAAATCTTCAAACCCAGAAAAGCTGTGCTGGGGTTTCAAACTTTCTCATCAGAATTCAACACCACGCCAACACCTCCAGCGTGAACAAACACCACACAGGAAAGAGAGCCTTGGTGAAGAAAGAAGCAAAGCAAGGTGTTTTAAACACTGTACTTGATTCACCTTCCCTTTTCCCTCAGACATCCTTGCCTTTCCCCTCGGCTCCCCTCACCCTGAGGAGTCCCTGCCCTGTGGCTCCTCCACATCTCCCCACAGCTGTGTGTGCCAGAGCCCACGAGGCTCATGCTGTATCTGCTGCCGCACAGCATCACAAACGGCTTTTTAGGGGACAGTGGGGAAGGGTGATTCTTGCTGGAGCCTCAGAGAATCAAAGGAGGAGCAAAGCGTACTTAAACAACTCCTAATAACAGCAGCAGACTGGAAATCAGCCTGTTTGTTGCTCTGCTTGGGTTGATGAACCTCCAAAGTCTGTGCATAACATCAGGAGAGAGCAGGACACAGCTTTCCTGTCAACTGAGTTCAACTTTTGGATATTCCTGATGGTTTAAGGCTGCACTTTGTTCTAAACTCTCAATCCATGGTAATGGGCTAAGCAGGCGATTCCTCTAATAGAAAATTGATTACACAGCAAAGTTTGGTGCAGAACTGAAATAGTATGGGTATTAAATGGCTCTTTAGCAAGGAAAAATGATTAGTCATTGCAAATTCTCAGTTCTGATTTCACATAAAAGGTCAGTGTTAAAAAAAAATAATTAATTCCAGCTTCATTGAAATACTGTTTTGACAGACTTGTTAGAGGGTTTGGGGGGTAGGGAATCAGGGATGCACAGGAAACTCAGCCTGGTGTCAAGTGCAAAACCCTCCGCAATTAATGGCTGGAAAAAAGAGCTCAGTTTTCATCCATCTTATGCCTCACCTGGCCACTTCCACCAGTAAAATACAAAAAGTCTGCCATCTAAGAAGAGAAAAAGTCTACACCTGTGGAGATTTTGCTTTGCCCACCTGTAATCATCCAGCAGAGCCAGTGTTGCCCACTAAACATCATGTAATTCATAAGGTTATCAGGGGAGCTAAAAGACAAAGTAGACTAATTGAGAAGGCACAGAGAAAGCAAAAAATGGGAGAAATAAAAATAAAAATTGTGGCTGGATATAATCTGTAAAATGGACAAGACTATCTGACAAGCCCTAATTTAATAAACCTAAATACAACAACTATCCCAACGTGCAAACAACACACAGGGCATTAACAAATATTTCACATCTTAATGTTATTTAACAGAGATTCACATTGCCCTGTGTGGAGGGGACAGTCAGGTTCATGACTGACAGATTTCAGTGCATTTGTTTAAAGAGGCTGTGTAATAATAAAGAAATATATACAAGCACATTCACACTCTGGAAGACAGGAGGAAGTAAGAAACAGAGAAGAAAATTCCTCACCCAAGAGCCAGAAATTCAGCATGTGTTTTTTTTTATACAGGTATCAGAGACCAACAATATCATCCAAAATGCAACCTCAGTCTGATAGTGGTTTGGCATACTAAATGTAATTAATATTGTCATTAACTTAATTAGCTTGGTGGAAGACAGAGAAGTAACTATAACCACTAGTAACTTTTGAGAATTAGCACATGCTGCAGAAATATACGAGTATTTTTCACCAGGGAACACAAGGAAAGGGAAACTACAGGAATCCTGCAAACTACCAGTTGCTAAAAAGAAAAAATTCTCTCAAATTCTCTTCACTAAGACAAAAAGAGGAAGAAACGGAGACAAGACTGGGACACACACATTGATCATGGCAGGAAAATGAGAAAAATTGGTTGATTCATGTACAGGCTTTGAAGAATGAGCAACATCACACCTTGAAGGAGAACAGAGCTCCCATTTTGCTTTGAGAAGATCTGGTATGGCCAACAATGGAAAATGGTTGCATTTGAGGACAATTTCCATCTGAATAAATGTACTCTTAAAGGAGTATCAACATGTCTGAGGACCAACAAGTTTGAGTGGTACTGAAATGCAACTAAAACGAGCATAATGAACTTGGCTAATGGTTTGGTAAGAGCTTGAGATGGTGTTCATTGTTGTTAAGCTTGGGTGGAAGAAGAGCAAATCAAACTCCTTTATCTGGTGGAATTTAGGAGCAAAAGTCAGCAAGGCACTTAAGGAGTGCTGGTAAAACATCTTTCCCAAAGGCCTCCAAAAAATCAATTGAGGGGTTTTTTGGGAGTTGATTGTTGTTTTTTTTTGTTTTTCTTTTCTTGAAATGGGAGTCTCAAAGTTAAGGTGTCAAGAACTCTACTACTATATTGGAAAAAAAAAAACAAAACAAAACAAAAAAAAAAAAAAAAAAAAAAACAAAAAAAAAACCCAGAAAAAATAAACCCCCTGAAACAGAGTCTAGAGGAAAGAGAATAACTTGTCCACCACAACACAACTTCCAGACCTGTTTCTGCAGCTTCAGAGACCCTTCCTCACAGTTGTCAGTGCAGATGGAAGTGCCTTCTGGGGATGAGAAATCCCTTCTGTTGAAGTGCTTTTCCTGCCACACCCATACAAGACCTGCAGCCCCTGGAGTGCTGGCTCTGGGAAACACAACCTGGAGCGAAAGCTTTCCACACTCACGTTTTACCTGAGCGCACTAAATTGTGACTAATGACTCCAACACGACGCTGCAGATCTTAAGCCCTGAACAAAATGAGAAAACCCTCACTTTACTCACCCAGCCAATATATTTCAGACCCGTGCATAACCAGTGCTCTACCTGGCTGTTGCCCAGGAGTCCTCTCAGAAAAGTCATACATTTCCCAAATCTCCTCCACAACTACCAGTTACAAAGGGAAGTTTCAAACTGAGAAATAGTCAGTGAGGTTTTTATGATTTCTTTTTAAAGCATATTTACCTCCTATCATTAAACAGATAATGTCTTGTTAAAAATAGACTCAAATTACAGCCAATACTGCTCTTAAGTTTTCAGGAATCTTGCAAAAGTCAAAGGAAGAACCACTTGGCAAAAGGAGAAAAGGTAAGAAGTCATTTTTACATTTGCCCTCACGTGGGGTGAGGGGAAGCATTGTAGACCTTCTGCATTGGAATCTATACACTTTGTTCTTCATCTTACTAACAGATCTCAAAGCCACACTGGTGCAGGAAGAGTCACTCACATCACAGATTTTGATACTGATTTTCCATTGAAGCCTCAAGAGGCTGTCATACAACTGTTTGTTTTTCATACTACTCAAGTTAAAGGCTCATCATCCACCCCACAATCCTGGGACAAAAAAGTGCCTAAAGAAACGAGACACGTTGATTTTGCACTTTAACATGAATATAATTTTTACCAAGCAATAAATAGGAATATTTAATTTAGTCTGCTGTTGCCTAGGATTTCCTGAGACAAGTATCCACCACGACTCAATCCCACGAGGAGCTTGGGCACCTCACATTGGAAGTTCTTTGGGGATGTTTCTTTAGGTCTTGCCCTGTCATGTTCAACATCAACAGAGGTCTCAAAGAGAAAGAACTCGCGGCCCTCGCTGGCATTTCACACGTGTAGGTTACTGTGTCCTGTTAGAGCTCGTGTATTCCCTCAGTCAGAGGTTAGGTGGCACAAACATTCCCTGTGGCTAAGTGCTTGTAATTAAACACAGCGCTGAAGAAGCTAATTAAAAAAAATGTTTTGATGATAGCTGTGTAATACTTAATAACCTTCGTAGTGAAACAGCTGTGCAGAAAATTCTAAATTTATGAATGTTTTTAGGAGTGTTACATCAGTACTGTGCTGATGCGACTGCAGGCACTAAGGACCAGGGGAGACAGGCATTAGCTTGGGTGGCTCTTGGGCTGTCCAGAAGGACAGGGAGTCACCTTATCTGCCCCCAAGGGAACCCTGCTCTGCATCACTGCCTTCTGTAAGCACAGGGACTATTTTAAATGTGTATATAACCTTATGGTAAACTCAGGTTTGGATACTTTGGGTGCAAAAGTTGCACACAAACATATTCAGGCAAAAACCTGATTACTGTCTCCTGGTGAGGAACTTTCCTTTTATGATAGGAGTGGTTTTGGGCTGTATATATATTTATATATATATATATGTATGTATGTACACGGACCCACACGCTCTCTCTCTCCTTTGCTCTATATGGGACCTCAATGAAATGTTAGGAATATTTGGATTCCACTCTGGTGTCAGCTCTGAGCAACCTCGTCTAGTGGAAGGTATCTCTGCCCAGGGCAGAGGGGTTGGAACAAGGTTTTCTTTGTGGTCCCTCCAACCCAGGCCACTGTGTGACTCTATGAACTAAGAGCCAGAGGTCACAGTACCACATTTAGGGACCGTTTCCGAACTACCTCCCATTCCCCAGATTCACCTGTACCAAATCCTCACTCCCCACCACTTCCTGGGACTCTGCATCTCACTGAACTCATGAAAAAAAAAATCATTTTCTCCATGCCTTAACAGCACAATCAGTTTTCACAAACCACAGAAGTCTCAAACAGATCACTGTAAGGGACAGATTCCAAACAAATATTTCAACTTCTTATGCACACAGAAAAACGGGGACAAAGAAAAATCAATAGCAATATGCTTACTAATATGTGCCTTAGCCACAGGCTGCAGCATGGGATGCAATATACATAAGGTAAACATCTTCAATGCAACACAGTTCAATAAAATGATAGATATTCTAAAAATAAAGTGTCCCCAAAGAAACAGAAAACATAATATCTGCCCAAAAAAAGAAGAAAATCCATGTAGCCACAGCAGTGAGCATACAATAATATATGCCTTCAAGAGTAGCTTTGGAATAAAAAAGCCTTTTGGGGGAATAAAAAGTAAAGTTTGCTCTATTGCAGAAAGGCCGGGCAGCCCAGGGGTGCTCATCAGCGCTGACAAAGGGATGCACTCCCGCATCCAGGGCTGTGAGAGCCGGGCAGCTCCAGAACCTCCCAGGGCGGCGATGGGGGATCCCAACAGAGCCTCGGGGGCTCCCGAATTGTGGGGAGGCGATGGGAGATCCCAACAGAGCCTCGGGGGCTCCGGAATTGTGGGGAGGCAATGGGAGATCCCAACAGAGCCTCGGGGGCTCCCGAATTTTGGGGAGGCGATGGGAGATCCCAACAGAGCCTCGGGGACTCCCGGGCCGGGCCAGGGAGCTCTCACAGTGGAACAATGCCTCCAACAGCACAGGGCCTGCCCAGAGTAAACAATGGCAGCGAACGCCGAAATCAACACTTTAAAAAGTACAATTTCCATTTCCAAGAACTTTCAAAGGGTCTTGTTCCTCCTGCACTTCTCACCTCTCTTCACTGTCACCTTGGGACTAATTTCACACAACACTGCCAAGGTTTTACCCGATTGCTGCTTGGAAAGGAAACACAAATCCATCCTTACTGTCTGTTTGACGATCATCTGATTTTTAAAGCAATCCCCCGGTGCATGTGATTTGTAGGGGAGGATGCGAGTTTGACAGCCACATTCCTCAATATTGCACATAAATTAAAAATACATCATGGACTTCACAAACAAAATCTTGAAACACTTAGTCTGTTCTGAAGCAACAAGCCCAGTAACTCCTTATCAAGTATCTTCCTACTTAAAACTGATCTTCACTATTGCAGCCAGCTGGCCAAGGCCAGAAACTGGGAGGATGATCAATTAAGAAGCACTGGAGTTTTTGGTTGTTTAATTTTTGTTTACGAAACATTGAATTTTAGTTTAGTTAAATGCAAGTGCTGAGGGCTTGGTCTAATTGCTCCTTTTTTTTTTCATCTTGCCAGGTTATTTGCTTTAATCCTGTCACCACAGTGACTTCCACCACCTCATTATACCTTGTAGAACCAAGTTAAAAACTAAAAGAACTTGGCCAAGGTTTCTTGAACACTCTCTTAAAGCATAAAATTAAAAATAATTTAGAAAAACAATAGTTCAACAAAAAACTAAAGAAAGCCAACCGTTCATGTGAGTATTTTGCAAGAAAAAGTATTTTTTGTGGCTGCAAGGCTTTTATTGAAACAGAATGTCTTTTTGGATGGCAAAAGTTTCTTGAACCTTGAATGACTGAGCACCATTTTTCATTATGTTAATTGAAGTGGTAAATGGTTTGCCTGACTGACACTAATTGATGGTCCCTCCTGGGGCTTAATTGACACGAGCTTGTCTCTATAAACCTGCACTGTTAATCAGCTCCTTACCCACTCTGGAAAATGTTTGCAGCTGAAGAAGTGTCCGTGGGGGCTGCAGACAGACAACATTGATTCTGAGTGAGGGTGCTTTTCAGCACTCTAGTTGTGGTATTTTATTAAACTGATATTTTCCTGATTCCTTTCTAAAGTAGAAAGATCATGTCTTAGATTCGTTTACTGCTGGATTTATTTTTGCTGTTGTTTGGTGATCCTTTCATTGGGATGTTAAGTGTTTCCTTTGATCTACTGCAGTAGGCGTAGATAACTAGATGTTAAATACTGGCTGAAAACATCTCTAATTAGCCACAATATCATCCACAAGGAAAGAGTCATCCTTTGATTGCTACACCCATGTTATTCCTGTAGTGATATTGTATTTAGAAAACACAAGGGAAAAAAAATGTTGTTCTAGTGATAGGACAAATATCCTTTCTTCCTCTTCAGAGTCAGCACTGAATATTTTCTGAAGTTTCTCTCAGTTATTAAATTACACCAGTATTGAATTTCCCCAACAGTTCTGTCCCTTGCTATGAGATATTCACATTTTGATTTAGAAAGTCCTTTTAAAAAACACTGTTTGCCATTCAGAATTGGCCTACAGCCACAGTTCCTCCTCCTCTCCCAGCTACCAGAGCTATTTCCAACTCCTCATTTTTTGCACATCTTTTACTTGCATTGGTTTTCCAATTTTTAAGAAATCCTGAGTACACACAAAATGAGCTGATACCTATTAATAATGGTACAATTATTGTAAACACTGAAGGTAGATGGGAATTCAGACATTCAGATTTCTCATCTATCATGCACAAAAAAGTGACTTCATAGAATTCTCAATAGAAAGTAGGGAGAGTATCAAGGTACCACTTTGATTTACTTTGCTGGCAGTAGTATTTCCTCACTAAAAAATATCAGACAAATGGTTAAAAATAGTTATAAAGAATAAAAAATGTGATTTATAAAATATGACCTGTTATTTTCCTGCCCATTGCAGATGGCAGGGATGCCTGGCAGAAATGGGAACTGCTGAGTAACAGCATGGTAGGTGACTTTCACCAAGGCAGAGAGGCCACTGTTAGAAGGATGCTGAAAAAAGTTTTATTCTCAGAAGATGTTTGGGACAGTAAAGCAAGACAGCCTAGTATTTCCTGAAAATAGTTTGGGACAAATACACACTGCAATTCAATCTCATACGGTGCTTAGGCACCTGCTGTAGGCAAGCAGCTATAAATAACTTAAAGTTCTGCAGAACTAACCCATAAGATATTTTGAGGATGTGACTTTTCCTTTGCCCTAAGGCTCTAGGGCCCCAGGTACAGCACAGCCCCCAAAGCATTCCCCAAAACACTCCCCAAAGCACTCCTGCTCCACTGATCTACAGCCACGGTGCTGATGTAAAGATATTTTACTAACCCACCATGCTAACTCCACAACATTGGCTTCCACCACCTGGGTTCTTCCAAACAGGAACCTCCACGCCACAATTTACTCTTGGGAGTAACACTTTAGAAATATCTGTAAAAGTACTTCACTGTTCCCCTTCCAAACTCATCGTAATTCACCTGCCATGAAGCACCTTGGAATAGTAACTACATTTTGGAGGGGGGCTGCCCTGTGCTTAAATAATTCTTGCTGTAAGGTCATAGAAGATGTAGACAAGTTGATAATAATGGTAATATTTGGTAGGTTCACAAAAATACTGAACTGCCTCCAATTTTATGACAGCTACCTGAGTGGGAAGCACACAGCAGTAAACATGGCTAAATCCATTTTTATAGGCATGTATATAAATTATTGGGATAAACTCATCAAAAGCACAGCAGGTTAACTGGTGCACCAAGGGAAAAGAAATCTGATGAAGTCCTAAAAACAGCAATATAAGCGTGGCCTTTAAATTGTTAAATTATTTGGACAGGGAAAATTATGTACATAAAGATAAGCATGGGATGCATCCTGAATAATTTATTGCAGTTCAAGTTCTTGTTTCCTAAGAAGTCAAAGCTTGTGGGTTGCTTTGAATTTACAAGTCATAATGGGCTGACCCAATTGATACCAGCACGCTGCAAGTCTCCAGAACCATTTTTCACATTGTTCATTTAACATCTCTTTCTTTGAGGGCTGGATGGTTTAGCTGGCCATATGTCAAAAGGTACCAAGCGCTGTCAGGAAGTTTTTTTAAAGTTACAGAAAGGGACAGAAAGATTGAAAAGATTTTAAGACAGGCTTGTGAAAACTTTAAATCATAAACCATTCCACAATGCATAAATCATACAATTGTTCAGATAGCAGCCCTCAGTGCATGATGGTTTACATCTGTTGGGCGAGCAGCTATCAAAGCTATTTCATATTTCTTCAGTTCTGTTTGCCTGCTTCATACTCTGCCCAGTGTTGTTTTCCTCTCCTCTTGCCTGAAATGCAATATATAAAATACACAGATATTGTTTGCTGTTACATCAACTCAATTTTGAGCGTTGAACAACAAAACACTGAGAAATAAAGCAAATTTCAGACAGAATAGGGAGAAAGTCACATGCTTCATCCACAAGTTATATAGTGAAAGCTGCCATTTCAGGGTTCAATCCCAAGTTATCTATGCTATTTCTTACAATCCTCCAATATATTTTATTAATATAACAAGAATTTTTCCCCCTAAACATTCTTCAATTTTACTCTTATCCTCGAGATGCTGAAAACCAAGCTAACGCCAGCCAACATACACTGTATTTTACAGTAATTAAATATATTGATAGACTCCAGCATAAGCATCTCTCAGGCAGCCCAGAAGATGACAAGTCCAGCCTTAGAGTTGCACCTTGGCTGTGTTACCTGAACCAGAACAGACATAAAAATAATTTCATCCAAACGCTTTGCAGCAAGCAGAAATGCCCACAGCAGCTGAGAAGGTTATGGCTGAAAACAAAGCTCTACACTCAGCCCTGACAAATTCCTCAAAATGCTTTTTCTAAGCAGATTACGTAAATTGTTTATGGCTGTGCAGGAGTGGCTGTGTGGCAAATTTGCCAGGAATTAGTTCAGGGATTGAAGGTTTTCTGAAGCCCCTCAGAGCTCAACCATATTCCCTACTCGCTGATGGCGTGTAGATGGTTACACACCAGGCTGGAAAGCCCTTCTTCTGCTTCCAGCTGTGATACCAGCTCCTGAAGGATCCTCACACCAAGGAGGATCCCTTACAAATCCCATAGCTTCAAATATTTTCTTTCCTAAAATCAAAATACCTGGGCACTCCGAAGTGTATTTTTTTTAAATCTTAATGAAGCTGGGTTAAATGAAGGCACACTTCAAGGTATAAATAAAATCAAAAGTTTAGAAGGATTCAAATGGGAAATACAAGCAGTCTTAGTTAGTATTCTTAGTCCAATGTAAGCATAAAACCCTGTTTTTGTTCTGAATTGAGCAGCCAAACTTTAGAATCCTATTTAAGGAGCAAAAGCCTAGGTTTAATCCATATCCATATATATTTAATTGCTTTCAAAGGCGCAAATTTTGGGTTGAGGGGGTATCACTCAGCCAGATTTGCCATTTGCTTGGGGATTCATTCACATCTCATCTGTCCTGCTCTTGGACTTGTTCAGAAAGTTATTTTTCCTTCAGAGCTTCACCTATTTGAAAATACAGATTTCACTTTGGGAATTCATTTTTTTATATTTAAATGGCTGCAAAACCAGAAATCTGTTGAGCCAGAAAAGGCTTCCTCACCTGCAAAAGCCATGCACAAACCTAAGTGCTGAATGGTTCCAATCAGCCATGGACACAGAACACTTTTACATGCAAACAGAAAATCATAGTTTAGAAATCTATAAACTTTAAACCCATAAGCAAATCAAAGAATTTAAATGCTGAAAGAAACCTGGCACGTGTAATAAAGTTCATGGTGGTAAAATATTAAGAGTTTTGACAGAATTGCAGTGTTTGCTAATTTACATGCCATGAACTACACTAGCAAGCTCTGGGGATCTTTTTATGCTAATGGGATCTGGAGTAGACTGAAATGGAAATCCAAATATATATATATATATATATATATGGGCCATAATCCAGTAACTGTAGTAAACACATCCTGAATAAAATTACAGAGGAGAACAGCAAGAAATCATTGAGCAAACCCTGGAGTGTTATTTGGGTATTTTATAAAAACCTAAAAACCCTTTGTGTATTTGTATATTCATGCCATAGAGGCACCATGCAGTAGTGCAGCCTTCAAACAGGTACACAAGTTATCCTTTGTGATGCAGAATGGATTTATGTAGGAAATTGAGCCCCTTTCCAAAGACTCGAGTGATCAAAACCAGAACAAGAGGTGGCTCAGATTTCAAACAAGCCATTTCACCAAAAAGCTCCAACATGAAATATTTGCAGTATCAAGTCAAGGGAAGTGAGTGCATAATAGACAGTTATTGTGAGCTGACCCACACTGCTTTTCCAGACACACAAGTTTCTGCTAGAAAAGTTAGTTTATCAACTGGCTGGTCTAATTAATTTTCTGTTTCTGCTCTGTCACAATACAGAAATTAGATGCATGCAAACAGACTCATTCCAAGTCAGCATTTTCTAGACCATAAAAAGTTGGTCTAACCATCAAAACTTTCCCAAGTCAAACACTTAATTCTCATACCCAAGTTCCTGGTCAAACATCCAGGCTTGGTTCACTGAGCACACCAGTGGCGTGCAGCTGTAGCCTTGCAGGCTTGACATAATCAATAAACCATTCTCCACAAAGAATGAGTATTGGAAATAAACATCTGTGTCGCCAGGTCAGGTCCACGCTTGCTTTTCCAATTGCAGTGCTGTACACTTTTGTACAAGGACTTGCTGCCCCTGAAGTTGTGCTAACAAGAGGTAAATAAACCCTTACCAGCAGTTCATGTTACCAGCACGAGCTTTGCTGAAGCTTTGATTAGTCAGGGGCTGAGTATAAAGTCAAGGAATGGTTTCCCACGTGTGGTTTCACAGGTACTCCCTCAGGTTGTCCCTATATCTCTTCTGCCAATTCACCCTTATTTTATTTTCTTAGAGTCAAACTGGACAATGCCATTCCTGATGTACTGTTTAACCCTTCAGAGGTATCACCCATCTTCTTGTGGGTATTTTTAGGAAACTAATCTTGTGGGGGATTTTAGTGATACTGAGTAGGAGCTCTCATAAATTTTGCCACCCCTCCCTCCATTTACACTCAAGGAATATGCAATACTTTGACAGATATTGAATAATTTCTGGTTCAAAACAACTCCTTTTAATTTAAAAACCCATGAAGAAACTAAGAGCTAACATTAGGGATCAGGACCAAGCTCTTCACTCACATTTACTGTGGGACAAAAGAGTGTCCCTGCTAAACTTCTTTCAAAGTGTCTCACCACACTTTTGTACTGCAGCTTTTAAAATATGAGAAGTAACTCTAAACCAGATATAATATTTTTGCCTTTTTCTTACACTTTTAAAAGTGACAGCTGCAATAAATTCTCTTTTCTGATGACGTTAGGAAATATCCATATTAAACTTTCCCAAGGAAAACTCATAATTCACGGATTTTTTTTTTTTCTTTTAAGAAAGAGACCAAACTAAGTGAAGCAGGAAGCCTGAGAAATACCCCAAATGTACTAATGAAAGAAACAAGACAGATGAAGAAGTTAAATTCTATCTCAGAGTTGAATTTGTTTTCACCAAGAGTAGCTTATGAATCTTTGAAGTTTAGACCAAGGTGGATAATTAGAGTAATTAAGTTTAGGAAGAAACTCGGACACATGGAAAAGAACTCATTTCTCACCATTCCATTTCATGGCTGTGCATGCTTGTCCAATCCTTCCCACCAGATACATTCTGTGCTTTCCTGATCCTGGGTCGTTACACAGTCAGCAAGACAGACAAGATAAGTAAGTCAAAAACCAATCCCACAAAAGCCAGGTAATATTTCTTTGTATCAGTGACCCAAGCTAGCCTAGAGCAGGTACAAGAAAAGAAAATAGAAAAGGGATGGAGCAGGAGGGCAGTGAATTCCTGACCCTTTCAGGGGATGCACCGAGTGAGGTTAACCCCAGCTCCCCAAGAAACCACATCCTGGTAGAAATGGTCTGAACCATTGTGTAAGGTGGGCATGAACAAAGAGACGTTTTTCATTGTGAACCCACTGAAAACCAAGACAGGAAGAATCAAAGAATCACCTCTTGCAACCTGCAAGTTGACATGATGATATTTTGAAACCAACACTGAATAATTCCTATTTTGACACTCAGAATAATTGACCTTGTATCAGCAACTGTTCCTGTCATCACATTAGCAGGAACCTCACTCATTGAAACATCACCCCTTTTGTGCATTCCTTAAAAAAAAAAAAAAAAAAAACCAAACAAAAAACCAACAGATTAGCATGTTGCTCAAAATTCCCTGGGCTTAGAATTCCTTTCTCTAAGAGAGAGCCTGCACAGCCTTTTAATAGATGCTTTAAAAGAAGAACCCTAAAGAAACAGAGAAAGTACTTCACAAAACTCACCAGGCTCACCGCTGCCATGGGAGGAGACCTCGGATGTTCTGTTTAAGGCTGAAGTTGGTTACTTCTCACAACAAAAGGTGTTCACACCTGGGAGAAATACTCACCTTCAGTATCAAGTTGCTGTTGTGCATCTCTAATACTGTGTTGTGTGCACAGTGCCTCCAATAAATATAATAAAAAGAAGTAATGCACTGTTGTGCTATGCTATGACCTCAGAAACACAGCAAGTGGGTTAAAAGCACAAGAGCCTTAGAAATGGAGAAAGCAATGCAAGCAGATGGAGGGGGAACAGCTCTAAGCATGTCAAGGCAAAGAAAGGAAATTAGAGAAAAAAAAATTCAATGTGAATTTAAAAAAAATCAGCTGCTTTTAGGGAAACTTAGTCTGGGTAAAGAAAGGTACGATTTCAGTGGCTGGTGTTATCCTCTCCAAGATGCCCCATGTCTGGCAAGGTATTGAAGAATCAGAAGAGCTGGAATTAATTAATTTAATTCTAGTCTAAAGCAGCCAGTGCAATGATGCTACCAGAGAGACATACAACCTCTCTTAATCAAAGGTGAAGTTACTCCCCACACTGGAGGAGATGACGTGCACCCTTCCCAAGTCTAACCAGCCTGTTTTGCCATTTATTTAGATAATTCTGTATTCATGTGTGTATTTAGGTGAGATTTTCACTGTACTAAGCCATAAATATTGGAGGAAGGAGTTTCTGCCTGTTCATAAACAGCGTACCAGGTGTCAGGGTTGCAATTCTGCAGTCAATGGCCAGCACTGAATTGTGATAATAGAGGCACAATTGCATAAAGGAAGTTCTCCTCACTCTTGAATTAGATTATAGCACCTTTGTCTTATTCAAGGTTTTCTCCTTTATAAAAAAGAAAAGAAAGCCTCAGTTCTGACTCCTCTGACAAGTGATAAGGAAAATATGAACATGTTGGACTGGGAAAAAGCGGTTTGTAACTCTGGCTCTGTCCCAAAAATCTGCATGATCTGGAGCAGCCTCCGTTCTCCCTTGTGCTTTTAGGGAGCTGACTCCCCTCACACATAGCCCGGAACCAGCAGCCATTCTGCAGCTATAAATGAAGTGTACAACAAGACTCCAAATCTGCCAGTAGAGTGTTTGGCAATAAGAGTTACCCCTCATTATATTTAAAACAACAACAAAAAAATATTTCAAGAATAACATCCCAGGAAGAGTGCAAAAAATGGTGGCAACTAACCTAAAAAGACACCAAACCTCTCTGAATACCATTTTTAACTTCACAGCATAAAGTTCTGTACTTTAAACTGATTTTTTTAAAAAGCAATGAGGCGTTGGTTCTGCCAGTAACAGCTTTCTGAAATAAAATACAGCTTTCTGAAAACTAGGAAAAGCTTATAATATTTTTTCTTTTTTTTTTTTTATTAGTGTGTCCTTGGGAAACATCACTCAGTAATTATGCTTGTGCTGTTGCATATTTTCTGTGTTGCTCAGGCTCCTTTGTCTGAGCCAGGTGTCTACATGAAGGGAACAGATCCTCAAAAGCAGCTAATACCTCACAACTTCACTTGATGAAGGCATTAGCATCTCTGAAGAAACACTCTCCTCTGTCTCGTGATTTAACCATCGTGGCATTTAAAAATAAGCTAATGCAAATAACATATGCAGCCAAGCTACCAACACCTGCAGAAGGACCTGCCAGTATGACCAGGAAGGTGGTACTGGTCCTGGAGTTCCCATTTCTTCTTCCCCCTGCTCCAGCTGGAGGGTCACAGCTGACAAGGAGCAGGCAGAGAAGAAATCCTGTACCAAATGCTCTAAGATGCAGCAGGTCTTTCTAAGGGAGATATCTGTAAGTGGACCAGCAAAAAAGAAAACTAGAAATTTTTGCATTTCACTTGGCAAATTCTTGTCTGTACACTAAGAAATAATTTTGGAGCTCCTTAAAGGATAAAAATGCCTTTTTTAAGGATTAATTGGGAATTTCAAAGGACTCTTAAAGGGTTTAAGCATTCTTCCAGCACCACAGGGAAAGCAATAATTAGCTTTTTTCAGCCAACCTGTACTTTTGAGCACTGGAGAATAATGAAGTATGTTCCATATCCCTACCTCCACAAAGTTTATCCTCATCCCTGTGAGCCAAGCTCAGCCAGCCAGGCTGCAGGTGGCTGTAGCCTTTGCTAATGTTAAGAGAGGTATAGGCACCCCTTTGGGGGGAATTAACTGTGAGATATACAGATCAACGAAGTAATTCCTAACCTTATTATTTGTGGAACAATTCATTCATTTAAACTGCCCTTATTATGTTAATCCACATAAAGCGAGTTTGATAACAAACAAGCAGCCACAACCATTTTCTCTCCTAAATAAAAACAAAACATAATATGTAGGTGTATACATTTTGAAAGCTTTTTTTTTTTTTGTAAAAGCATCTTTACTGGCAACATCAGGATCAGTGGGAGGCAACACAGCACCAGTGAGACAGTATCTGCAGAGGTTTGCTTGGATGAATTCATTATTGCTTGGCAAACTGAGCACTTTCCTCAGGAAATATTTTGTCCTTTGGAGTTTTTGATTTGAACATACTTAGTTGATGCAGTTTTTTCCTAAGTGTCTCTTTCTTAAAAGCGCCTCTGGCAAAAAGCAGAGGATAAAGGCACAGCAGAGCCAAGTAACCCAGGGTGCACTTGCAGCCTGTGTGCCCCTGTTATACCCCCAGGAGCCAAGAGCAGGATGAAGGTGAACACGACCTCAGCTATATTGTCCTTGGGCAATCACATTTAGGAGGGGGGCAAACCCCACCAGGAGGTCTGTACTTACTTCCTCAGTTAAGACCAAAACTGTGCAGTTTTTCCAGGGAAGCCCAACCAGCCCACACCAGCCTCAGGCTTGCTGCTACCCTCTCCCCCAGCTCCTTTCCTTCCCTTTTAAATGCTTTGCTGCCATCAGAGATGTAACTCCTGCCACCTGTCCTACAGGGCAGCCTGTCCCAGCCTCGTCTCCAAAGGGCCATCACATTAAACAATGTCGTGCCACAGCAGGATGGAGTCTATCCCAGGCTGCCACTGCCTGCACACCAAGTATGGGCTGGAAAGATGAGACAGACCAGATAAAAGCCTTAAATATTTTCTATCATAACCATCAAGTAATGGATAGAATCTTAGATCACCTCTAAAAATAAAGCTCATGGGAAAAGAAAAGAAGCTGTGTGAATCCATCTAGGTGAAGGAGATGAGTTTTGTACCTTGGACATTTTTGGTGCCAGGGTAGGTATGCAGACTGCAGCACCTCATAAATGGAGGAGACTTAGTTACCAGAGAGCAATAACTGGATTATCTGGATGAACTGGATTAATCCCAGCAGCCATACTGTGGTGTCCATGCAATAAACTGAGAGAATTCATGCAGACCACGTAGCTCCCTGCTGTTTGACAAAGCAACCTCTGAGTTTGTGTAGTTTCAAAACCAGCACTGACATGGTGAGGGAAGCCTCAGTGCTGCAAGGAATAGGAGCTTCTACAGTGAAGGTCTTCGGGGTCATCATCTCCCTGCTCATCCAGGGCAATTTTAAATTAAGTCACTCGCCTGTGAGAGCATCCTGCAGGTCACAGCCACAGGGAGTCCCCACTCCTGGGCACTGCTGCCAGTGACAGGCAGCCCAAGCCTCTGCACAGGGGCTGGGTGCCCCCTCACTCAGGTTCTGGACACCTAACTCTGCAGAGCAGAACTGCACACCTTAGGTTTGAAAATAAACAGAGGCAAGAGCAGAAAGGGAAAGACTTTATGTGGTTAAGCTGAGTGTGAACACCAGAGAGGTTAGACCTAAATATCAATATAACCTATTTCCTTCCGAGAAGGTATGTCTTGCCCACTGACTGATCAGTTAATCCTCCTTTTTATTCTCCTCCCTTCAGTAAAACTCCCAAGTTATTGCAGGTGTTATCCAGGGACACAATATTCACAGTTCCATTTGCTTATGTTTTACTGCTCCCATTAAAATTTGTACAAAGTTTAGAGACCGAACTTGAATTGTGCCCTTACTGGAAGCAGCCTGGACCCCTTAGTTCTGCATTTTCATGCTACAAAATGAAGATTATCCCCAGAGCTCTCTGAATGAGAAATGAATCCCTTGCATCATTTCTTTTCCTTTTTTTCCTCACTCTTATTTTTCTTTCTCTATATCCCCAGCCTTGCTTTTTATATACCTTTCAAACCTCAGCATATGCATATACCTCATTTTGGGCCCATCTTGACTTGCTAATATCATATGCAATCCATGCCTTCCATCTCACCAAAGTGAATGCAGTAAAAGAGCAGAATGCTTTTTTCTGAGATGTCATGTAACATAAGATATACAAACTGTCTCTGATTGGAAAGAAGAGATTATTTTCCCTGTCAAATACATATGCTTTATGTACACTGCTTGTTAGAACAATGTTCAACAAACATTCCATTTTTAAAGGCTAGAATATGCCGAAAATGAGTTTTGCATGCAAAATCTTCATGTATAAGAAGAAAAATGGGAGTACTACACAGTGCATTCTGTTATCAGGACTGAACACGGGTAGCAAGAAGGTTCTGAGGGAAAGGGAGCAGTGGGGACTGCCAAGTTTGTCTGTACAGTTTTGGGTCTGTCCTTTTTATAAAATGACCCGTGTGGTGGGGAGGGAAAGTACACGGCAGCAGTGCCAGCCCTGGTGCCAGTGGTAAGAGGAGGGAGGAGCCATTGTCGGGACGCAGCGGCTCTGTGCAGGCTCTCTGATATCCACAGGATTTAGCCAATCTGTTCCTGCAGATGCCAGTTTTATGCATGATTTACCTGGCTTGATGCGGCTCCCGCGCTGGCGCTGCCAGCTCCCAGGTTGGAAAGCCGTGGTGCCCGCAGCCCCCGCGCTGCCAGGGCTGCACAGAGCATCCACCCAGCCCTCTGCTGGCCCAGAAAAGGGAGGAGAAGGCCTCCGGGATTTTGGTCTGCTTTGTTTTAATTGTTTGGGTTTTTTTCCCGAGCTTTTTTGTATAGCTTTGAATGTTTGAAGAATTTTTTTTTTCCATTTTCTTTTTTTCCTCCTGATGGGCTTCTACTAAAGATTACAAGTAAACCAAGGAAAACACACATGAAAAAAGGCTTTTTGAGCCAGACAGTGGGACAGCACATACACTTGTCATCCTTCCATGAAGCATTGGCTATTAAAGATGTAATATTTTCACTATATCTCAGTTGCAGTATAACAACTGACTCCGGGTGAGCGCACGCAGCTGACCTTCCATAAGCATTTTCAATACCCTTCAAAATATCACATTATTTACCAGTTGTGGGAAAGTGGTCTTTAGTAAGCAGTACAAAGCAATCACAGTGGCTTTGGAGATTTTAAAGGTTTCCTAAGGAGCCACAAGTGTCTGTAAGATGCCCTTGGGGCTTCTGTTTTGCACCGTGATTGTGCAGTGTTTTATTTCTGCCATAAACTGCATACAAAGGGAAAAGGAAAGAAGTAATCTCCTACAGCTGGAAACCAAATTACAAGACTCTCTTATAATAAGGAGAGATTTTCCCCAAAGTGACACAGTGGGACATTAAGGCTTTGAATTTGATCCTACCTAAATGAACAGGAAAAAAAATCTGTTGACTTTAGTGGTAGAGGATCAAACTCCAAAGGAGCTATTTAAAATATTATGTAGGTGATGTATGAGTGTGGCTTCATAGATGTTCATTAAGAGTCTTTTTATCCTCTCCTCCCCTCTGAAAATACTGCAGAAATATTATCAAGTTCTGTGATTACAGTGTGTGCTGATATGCCAATGGTATCTCTAAGAGCAGCCTTTCTGTTGAGGTGCTAACTCAGGTGAGCTTTATATCAACAGGAGGTCACAAATAAGGTTTTGTTATCTCTGTTGCTGGCAATTGTCAGTGCACACTGAAGCATTATTAACATTCCTGCAATTAGAAAATAAAACACAACACCTCAGTGCCATCCATGAGTCGGTGCCTTCAGGATCCAGCATTATCCCTAATTTCAGTTCCAAGCAGTTTCCTTCTAAGCTACCTTTTAGCACTACTTCCAGAAAAGAAGGAATGAATACAGTGAGAAAGCAGAGTTTCTGAGAAAGACTCTCTGGCATCGTGAATTCTCTTTGGAATTTAAAAAAAAAAAAAGTAATCCTACCTGCACCCCATTACATTGATGTGACTCTCATTTAGGAGATTCAGCTTCTGTGGCTGATTTTACAGAAGTCAATATTTCCTACTTTGCCTCTCCGTAAATACCACATGAAAAACCTGGAACTGAGCTCAAATGCAGATGAAATAGGAATTTTACAATTATTAAGTATGAAAGTGAGTACAGTTCAACATAATGCAATGACAAAATGTTTGTAATCCATCTGAATTTACCTTTTCTGTTTGCACTAAACTGAAGTTGCTTGCAGTCACCTGCCTCTGGGTTATACTTAGAGGTGTATTTGAAGGAAGGAATTATAACTTGGGAGGCCAAATTTTTCAGTCTCATTTCAGTTAACCCAATGTCCTGAAAGGATTTGGATTTGTCCTTATGCTTCTTTAGCAGTAGAATAGTTCATGAACTGCAGAACCAGAGTTTAGCTCCTTGGGATATTTTGGAAAGTCACAATTGTTTCATTGTAAGGCCTGATCCAGAAACTGCTTGGGTTCATTTTCCTATTCACTACAACAGACTTTAGAAAATGTTTAATAGGAGTCAGAAAGGGATGAGAGAAATCATACACTGCGTTGCTAATTGTTAAAAAAAGAAACAAGTCAAAACTGAGCCAATGGCTTGTCTTGAGACTCATATGGGATAAGAGCATCCTTAAATAAAAACTGTCAAGAATAGGTCTTCTAATTTTGTGGTAGTTACTCAAGCTTTGCTTTTCCAGAAAGAGAACTTTTAGTTTACAAGGTAGGGTATAACATTGCAGTATGGGATAAACCAGGCAGCTTCAGGACAACAACTGATGAAGCTCAATAAACTTTGAAAGGTAAGGAAAAAAAAAAAAAAGGCCTTTTAAAAGCAGTCTCCTGGACTTCCAAAGAAGATAATAATTTTGTAATTCTGTTTCTTAACAAAATCCTTGTAATACTCAGATTCCTGTAAGCTCTGAATTACTGCTTTCATACAGACAGGCAAGTCCAGTCTGCCCTAACCTGAGCTGATCCCTTCCAAACCATTTCAGTGAAACCCAATCAGCTCTCTAACAAAAGGAGCTGCAGTGGCTCTTTGACTCCCAGCAGTGGCTTTATCCCTCCCCTCCCTTTCTGTGGCTGCCTCTATGCAGCTGTGAGCTCTCCACTGCCAGGCTGGTGCTGGGATCTCGGGTTTTTCACTCTCCTACTTAGCAGAGTTTTAACTCAGTGCTTTGAATCACTGCTGTTTGGATCCTGAGTTATTTTAAAAAGTAACCGAGGGCTGTGGCTGTGCCCAGGCTAATGGCTGTGATGCTTTGCTGCTCCCAGGTGTGTGGTCTGGTCTCTGCCTTTCCCAGCGCTGTGATCCCTCATCCCTCCTGCCAGCTCTGCTCCCTCTGGGCTTCTCTGTGAGCTTGCTCTGCATCACCTTGCAGGAGCAACTCTTTTTGCTGGGTGCTTTTTCTAACACCATGTGTAATTGGATTAGAATTGTAGAATTACCTCGTGGAGATGTCTGCCGGGCAGCAAAGCTGGTATTGAAATACACAAATGGAGGATGTGACCGGGAACAGAGAATGGGAAGATCAGGGTCTCCCCTTTCCAGCAGCAATAAGCTCTTCTGTCAGCTCACCACCTCATGCCCACAGGCATCTAATGGGTGCTGTAATATCTCCCAGTCTGCTTCTCTCTAAAGCTGTGTTTTTTTAGGGCTGGAAACAACCTGCACAACAGAGCAGCCTAAAATTGATGTGCTTAGTCTGAAGCTGCCAAGAGGGAGACACAGCACATCCTGAGCAGAGCTGCTCGGAGCTGCCTTCCTCCAGAGCCCCCGTTTGGTGCCATTAATGTGACAAAATCCTCTGCAGGTACCTCAGCTGGATTCCTTGAGCAGTGCAGCAAAAACTCACATTATTATTATTATTTTTGTTAAAACCACAAAGGCTAGAATGCCACATCTTCCTACCGAGAGACGTGGTCACAGCTCTTCCCCAAAATGCAGAGAGCACATCCCAGTCCTGGTGCTGTTCCATCATTTTAACCACCTGCACGGCAGCAGATAGCCTGGCCTCCACTTGGCTGGTACAGCTCTGCATCCTGGTTTAGTTTTGAGCATGAATCTCTGCTTACACAGTTTACATTAAAGTCTCCAGCATAAATAGCTGGTCTTTGAGTCAAGGACTGCACTCTAAGGTCCCTTGCTCCTTAGCATCCCAACCACAAGCCTACAAAAGCTTCTTTCATGGCTTTTATCCTTCTCCCAATATATTTTGAGTATTTGATGCTGATTTGAAGCAGCTTGAGAAAGTGAGAGGTGCCTTCAGCCTGCACAGTCTGTGTGCTGGTGGCTGGTTTGTGCTGCACAAATGGCAGCTCCAGGTCTCACCAGGGAAAACTGGGAATTCAGAATGTTGCTTTCACCCCACGCATGTTCTCTCCATAAGCTATGGAAAGAAGGGATGTAATACCACCTTCCCTGAAAGCAAACAGAATGGAGTTGTATTTTCATTCTGGATGAAGCTCACATTTCCGGGGAGCATTGCTGGCAAAATGAGGCCATGACGGGCATGAAGGATGTTGCAGGTCAACTGAGATTAAAAAATCATAGAATCATTCAGGTTGGAGAAGACCTCTGTGATCACCGAGTCTGACTTCTGCAGCCAGTCCTGGTGCCAAAGGAGAAAGGGACAAGGCTGTAAAGTCACACTGCCACGTGTTCAGGGGCAGATATCTTGCTGAAATGGCTGCAGCAATTTCTGGAAAGCTGTTGCATTAAAGCTACTGCATTCAGATACTTTATTAACAACTCCAGCTTTGATTGCTTGATATGTTTTCTGCTCAGTAATTTGAAGTCATAAATCACTGTTTAAGCTCCTAAAAATGAAGTGATCATTAAGGAATTAAGAGTATATTACTGTCAGTGATATCTGATCCTTTGAGATGGGAAGAGTATCTTTCTAACACCACATAAAATCTCTTTAACTATCTCTGTGGAGATTGTGGGGAAGGAGCTGGTTTTTTTTATGCAGATATCAGACTCAGAATTCCAGAAGTGCAAACTGGGAATAGTATGTTTACAAGAACCCTGATAGCCTGAAATCCAAACAGCTTTCATCTAGATACAATTTTTTCTAAGAACACAAGCAGCATCAGTGGAAGTTAGCTGAACTGGACTGCTGATTTTACCCAGAAATAATCAAAAATGCTGCTTTTGTATACATTTAGAAGTAGGAAGAGTAATCAATCAGTCAATAAGATTGGCCTGGACCAGGCAATAGGTTAACCCTTCTGAAAAAGCATTATTTCAGTTTGAGAGTTGACTTCTTATTAGAGGAGGCCAGGCTGTGTTTCCAAAAAGAATTCAGGTCGAAATTAGATACCATAACACCTAAGTTAAAAAAAAAAAAAAAAAATAGCTTGAGAACAGAATTTAAAACTTAGAATCAAAACTAAGAAACTAAGAGTTTAGACAGCTAAAGGCTGAAAGACTAATCTGGAAGACTTTCACATTGTGGGGCCATTACTAGCAACTAGCTATTAGGAAATGCTAAACACATAACTGTGTTGGAAGCCTCAGTCCTCTCTGGAGATTAAATGCCAGGCTGAATCAGGTTGGAAAAAAGGCATTCCCATTCCCTCCAGGCTCCCCAGTCTGCAGTTTATTCCCGAGGGTTTAAATCAAAAGTTCAAAAAGTTTAACTCTGCAAGAGTCCCAACTTCATTGGCAAAGCCTAGGAAAAGCACCATGACTCAACTCCCTGCTCTGGGTGAGCAGACAGAACGTGCATTTTTCACCTCAGAAAGCATCACAGAGAGGCAGCACTTGGGCAGCTGTGGGGCGACAGGATGCAGGAGGTCAGGAGTCAGGCAGAATTAACAAGGTGGGATATAAAACAAGCTGCAGCAGAGAGTCTGCCCATCAAGGAGCAGGAAACCTCTGCTCAAGTCCATGCTTGCTTCATGCTACAAGGAGAAAGAAGAGAGGTGTGTGAGGGATTTTGATCTGTTCTATATGTTATATATATATTATGATATAAAAGCATGGAGTTTGGGGTTTTTTTTCTTTTTTTTTCCCTTTTTTCTTAACTTTAAGATGTCTTATTTAACTATATGGCACTTGCTGTGTCTTTTGAAAGGGAAGAATTTCAAAACTCAGCTGTACAGCATTGAAGATTTGTCACTAAACTGAAGGTTTGGCTGGGATCTTGTTTTCAGCCATCCTTTGAAATTTTTAGTAAGGTTCAATTTCATGTATTCATAACAATTTTATTTGTTTCCTATTGAGTGACAGGCTAGGGATAAAACATCCTTGAAAAACTGGGATTTTTACTGGATATGAGTGCAGGCCTTTTTTTTTCCTTGGGTTCCTTAGGCAGCGCCTAAAATTCAGACCACTTTAAGGCAAATTTCTGGTGGTAGCGAGATAAAATTGTGAAGGAACAACAATTCAGGTAATTTTTTTTTATCAATGACAGATTTTTTCAGCAGAAAATGTACCTCTACTGTGTGCTGCAATTCTTGTGACATCTCGTGGAGCTGCACAAGCCAAAGGCACCGATTTCAGTGCACTGAACACGGGTGGTAAAGCACCAGACACTCATTAGGAAAGAACATTTTAAAATTAATTATCTAATGCTGCAAAAAGGGAAAAATAATGGAAATGTAGTTAAATTTTCCATATGTCCTATTGAGTCAATCTCTGATCTTGTTAGGCAAGTTAAATGCACCTGTCTGTGACAGGGTAAATTACTTCTCCAGGATCAATTCTCTTGGCTTTTTGGAATTGACATTGGATTTTTTTATGCAATGTGTCGTTTGGTTTAATTTCTGGCATGATGGTTTCTCTCCCTTGGTAGATTTTCAGCTGCTGAAGAAGTAGAAAGATGACGGATTTGATCTCTGAAAGAAAATCTTCCTCAATGAAGCAAACTGGCGATTCCCTCTAATTCCAGACAGAATGAATGAACACCACACAGATAATAAAAAAATAAAAAAAATAAAAAAGTAAAAAAAAATCAATGGCATTTTAGTGTTTTGTTAAATTTCATTGGGAAATAAAAGATTTGACTGAGAACATGTTAATGTCACCAGACAGCTTCATGCCCGGACCAGGGTGGAAATAGTTAGAAAACTTTCAATTAGACTGAAGCTTTAAGTTTATCCCACATGTATAAAAGTTTTGTAACTGAAGAAATACTTTCCTTTCATCTTTGCTATTGCCACAGAAGCTCTCTGGATAAATGGATGAGCTCAAAAGTTTCCCAGTTACCGACTAAAGTATTAAATCAAGCTGTGGGCCTACACGGCTGAAAAGGCTGAAATGTTTGTTTCTTGTCCTCAGGTACACTGAAAATTCTGTACAAAAATTACAAACAACATAAAGCATGGAAGCATTTAAATGCTGGGTTTGTCTATTAGGATGTGCAGTGTAGAGCAGCAAGTTTTAATTCCATATCCCATTTTTTTCAGCAGGAAGATTGCTGCAGCTTATTACGCCTCATTATGTATTTAGCAAAATCAGCAAACAATCCAGAACTGAATAGCTAATGAGGATCACACACATGTGAAACGGTGCAGAAAGAGGCAGAAGGACAGAATTGCAAGCTAAAAATCTTTGTAGGAAGAAGTGGCTCTCGAAGGTTTGTCTGTGATCCTGGAATCATGGAATGGTTTGGGTTCGAAGGGACCTTAAAGAACATCTCGTTCCAACCCCCTGCCAGGGGCAGGGCCACCTTCCCCTAGACCAGGCTGCTCCAAGCCCTGTCCAACCTGGCCATGGGCACTTCCAGAGATGGGGCATCCCGATCCTTGCTCATGCAGACAAAGCAGCCATCTCATCTGCTCATTAGCAGGGTAATTGCTTGAGTAACTATGGCAAGAGTTGCCCGGATTTAAGCACGTTCCGTTAAATAAATTTGTGCCTCAACAGTTGCACCTCTTGTGAGGCTGAGACGCTGCTTCGGCCCAGGGCTGTGAGAGTGGAACCTCAGTGCTTCCTTGCTGCTTCACTGAACTTCCTGAAGGTACTTAAAAATCTACTGAAAAGTCTTATTCAGTAGATAAGAGAAGGACTTTTAAAAGGAGCCATGTCTTCTCTCTTCAATGGAAGTGTTTCGAGATCTCTGTGCTGTCTTCCACCAGCGATGAAAGTGCTGCCTCGTACCAATAAAATTTCTCCCATTTTGTGTTTTCAGCTGTTTCACAAATAATTTTAGACACCAGTGTTTCACTCTTTGAAAAACAAGATTTAGATACATTGTCCATGGAAAATACTTTCCAGACAAATACCAACAAGGACAGGCAAGAAATAATAAAGATCTGTAGGTTAAATTTTTCTCTAAACTGGTCTTTGTTCTATGCTGAATTAAACTTTAGCCAAAACCAAATGCTAAATTTGTTTCTTCCTTCCTCAAGTCCGTTATCTGTACAACTGGAATATCAGCCTGCAGCTGGTGGTGGCCATCTTTTTTTCTAGACTCTTAGGGAATCTTCCAATGTAAATATTAATAATGTTTGAAGATTAAATTGTAAAAGCTGATGGAAAGTCTTCCTGGCTAAGGTGACTCGGCTCCTTAGTGGCACCCCCAAGTGCTGTCCTTCACCCAGCAGGACAGGCTGCAGCCCACATGTCAAGGGCTGAGGTCACCTTTGGCATGTCCTGTCTCCCTCTGCACTGCCCTGAGACACTGTGGAATGCTCCAGGTATCCTGGAACAGATTGGTACCTTGAGACCCTGCTGCCTTTCTGCTGCACAGGTCCTCTCAGAACCATGAAGATCTTGAGACCTACACATGTACCTTGTCTTTAGGGTGTTAAAAATCTGTGCAGGTCTTATTCA
Source organism: Daphoenositta chrysoptera (assembly GCA_013397915.1). NCBI lineage: Eukaryota > Metazoa > Chordata > Aves > Passeriformes > Daphoenositta > Daphoenositta chrysoptera. The sequence continues at coordinate 925,765 of VZRO01004341.1, forward strand.
CCTTAGGAAAAACAGTATATTAATGTACTTTTTAAAATTTAAAGCACAGTTTCCACTAAGAAGCCACAACTAATTTGTAGGCATTTTGATACAAGTGATTATTGCATTACTGCCTGATTATTGAATAGAAAAAGTGCAGCTGTTGCCCTCCAATTTCTATGTACTAAAAGGTCCTTAAGTTTTCAAAATACCCAGAGGAATTTCCCTTACTGTGTCTTCATTTCAGTGTATCCTGATCCTGCAATGTGATGTTGAGTGTGAGGTGTAAGGAAGATGCTTTTTCTCTCCTCTGCAATACTTTCTGAATTCTCTAGGACTGCTGTATCTCGTCTTGCATAACGCAGCAGATGGGAGAGAGAACAGAGTGGGGCAGAATCCAGTAACATCCTTTGGATGGTTGGACTGGCAGATTGCAGGAAACTGTGTTGATGGTACCTGCCAAGTCACCAATCAGTCTGAATCAATTAATTGTCAAACTGGCACACAGCTCCTAGCAGGAAGCTCTGTGTCTCATTCGGGTTGGTTTTCTTTGCGCTTTTTTTTTTTTTTTTTTTTTTTTTTCCCATTTTCTTTTTTTTTTTTTTTTATCTATCCAATGTCACTTTTTTTTTTGTTTTAATATCTTTACTCTTTTGAAGGTTCATCTTTTTGTTTACTGACATGTTGAGTATCCGTGCTTCTTATAACTCTGTAGATAATGCATCAAAGTCACTACTGCCTGCTTTTGCTGGTGTTTAATGTTTTCTGGATAACAAATTGTTTTCAGGAAGTGAAAATATTATTTAATGGATGGAAGGTATGTTTAAGATATCAGAAGTTAAAGCATCACTGACAATACTGGAAAAGAAAAGATGTTTCATTTCTTCATTAGCAACATCTAACCACTTAAAAGTTCTGGTTTCTATTTTTGTGTGTGCCTTTCTCCAGCAGTAATATTGCTGTTGGCTTCCCATAAATGACCTTGTTTATGTCTTCATATTTATTCATAGCACCAAGCTATGACATAGGATACAAATGTAATATACACATTACTAACAGCATTTCAATTAAATATGGACTGTAGCAGAAGCAGCTTTTCCCTGGGATAGTGAGGTCCATCCCCACCATCCTTATTCTTGCCGGTAAAATCTTTCTCAGCCCTATATATCCCAGGGCAGTGGACATGCCAGCCCCAGGCTGGAATTGTCCCATGCAGCCCTTGTGTGCATCCCCACCACCCAGGAAGCATTGCAGATGCTCTTTTTCTATATATTATTTTCTTCTGGATTGTTTTTGGACCAGATTTAGCTCTGCCTTACCTCCCTGCCTGTCCAAATGCCTGTAAAGGTACAAGTCTCCAACTCCAGCAAGTAGCAATGTTTCACAGAACAGTGGGACCACCTCAGATTCTCATATCCACTGGCACAAAATCAGGGGAAACTGATTAAATCTGCTGTGGTGCGGACAGAAGACACCTGTCTGGCGACACCTGTCTGGTTCTCTACAGACTCCCAAATCCACCATGTCCCCACTACTTTTGGGTAAAATATAGTGCTCTTCATAAGTCTGTAGGAAGCTACAACATGAGCTCTATGCAGAGCTGCTCTTCGGTGGACTCACTCAGCAAAAAAAGTTAATTTTTCATAAGAGTAACTTTCTGGTTTTGGTGGCTGTGGGGATGACGCAAAATGCCTGTAGGAGTGGGGCCTGGCCTTTGGGAAGCAGGTGTTCCCTCCCAGCCCCGTTGCTATTGACGGTCTCAAGACATCTGTCATTGTGCAGGGAAAGGTGGTCGGAGCTCAGCGGAGGTGCAGATGGAACGAGCCAAGCTTGTACGGCAGGAAAAGAGTTGCAAATGTTCCAGAAAAGAAACCAGTGTTAAGTACTGCAGCCTGTTCAGGGCCTGGGACAATCTTCTTGTCTGAGGTGGTCCCAAAGGTTTGACATTGGGTGGACAGGGCCAGAGGAATCCCTCAAGTGGTGACAGGCTCTAGGTCCTGCCGAAAGAATCCCTCAAGTGGTAATGGGCTCTGGGTCCTGCTGGGGGAATCCCTCAAGTGGTGATGGGCTCTGTGTCCTGCCAGAGGAGTCCCTCAAAGGGTGACAGACAGTGGGTCCTGTCAGGCACAGATCATAGCTGTTAATGCCAGATCTTCACCAGGATTCGTGTCTCCGCTTCTCTCAGTCATCAGGGCACACAACATGGATTTTTGAAGGGAGTCATTGAAGGAAGACAAAGACTGGAAATCTCAGCATCCAATGACAATGATGAGCACAGCATCGCCTCATATAAATTTAACCCACCAAAAAACTCCTGAACTGGGAGCATGGGTTCAGACCAGGCTCTGTATCAGGTGGCCACAGGGGCTGTAACGGGGTAGCAGAAGCCCTGCCAGATGATTTCTGAGTGGGGATCTTGGGTAGATCATGGTCTGCCATATCCATGGTCTCAGCCTTCTCCTAGACTGCGAAACATCACTCCTGCTCTTGTCAGAATGGAACGCACTGGGGCAATACTCACCCTGAATTTTGCAAGCCCAAGCATGGGGGAGATCAATTGGCCAAACCCCAAGAATAAGAGCTGAAAGGATTTTTAGAAGCACAGAGCCTCTGAAGACCAAAGCATAAGGGCACAAGTGTGTGTCTGTTGTGGAGGTGAAATCATTGTCTTGCACACACAATTGCAGAATTTGAGAGCAAAACCTTTCCCAAAGCCAAAGAGCCACGTGCCCACATATAGAATTGCATATAAAATCTTAGTAATTTTTAATGTGTTTTAACACAGCCCTTCGGGTTTCTTTGGATACTTGCCACTCTCTTCCCATATCAGTGAATTATTGAATAAAAAGTTCAATCTTCTAAAAAGTTGCTTTGTGTGTCTGAGTTTGAACTGCTGTACAAAGGATTTTTCCACTGATGAACCTGGTGAATGGTGACTCTTTCTCTACAGTTGTCCAATTAATTTCATTCCTAAATGGGAATAAAAAAACAACTTGTATCAGGATAGTTCCTGTTATACTTCAATGTGATTTTGATTACATTATGTTACAGAAGTAGCACTGGCCTTCCTTCAAGTCTAGGTGAGAAGCTAATTGGTTTCAAACTGTTTTAAATATGCTGAAGTTATAGTTGTCAATTATTTTTCTGGAACAATAATAATTTCTCAGATTGAACTCTGCTTTGTTAAAGAGCTTTAAAAACTAAAATAATGAAATAACTCCCATTATTTTTCTTGGTTTTTTCTTTCTTTCACATTTAGAATCCTTTGGTTCCTGACCCCCAGAGCCTGTTAATTTTGATCAGCTTTCATTCTGAATTGAAAGTGTACTCTCTTCTCTTTTTTAAAATTAGTATTGTGTTAATGCATTTTACATTGCTTAAAAGTTACTTCAGGAGCTGGTGCTGAAAGAGATGTGGAAATTTTATTTAATAAGCTCTCTATTCATGCTTACTTTTAATGTCTTTTTACTGATTTAATCAATAATTTCGAAGCAGCATTGCACCATCTTTGTGGACATCTCTCATCAAACCAATTACAAATTCTTTTTAACAGATATCCAAGGGTAATGTGTCATTACAAAAATTTAACTGTGGAAGTGCAACAGTGCTGAGTACACACAGAATTACCTCAAAATTTCAGTTGAGTCTTACACAAAATTATTATCCACTTCCCAAAAGGAGAAATAATTCTGCAAACATTGCCTTAGGTGTGTTCTTGTCACAGCAACACATTCAGAACACACGTCTGGCTACTCCCAGCTACAGCAGTCTTTTAGTGGATTTTGGGCAATATATTGTCACAGTACATTTATCACTTTTGATACATAATTATCTGTAAAACAGGGATTAGGATTTTGTTGGGTAAGGTCCAGCCATATGTGAAATCAGAACAAGGGTCATTACCTTTAATGCCTTTTTATCTCTTTGGATGCTGCAACAATTACAGCTTGGAAAGAAGGAGGATGGGGAGTGAGAATGGGCACTCCAAGGTGTTTGAGACATCTGTTTGCCTGGACCAGCATGCAAGAGAAAAAGAAACACTGAGAAATTCAACCAAAACTAGAAGGTAATCCTCCTCAAAAGTGCACAGCAAAACCCACCACAGAAAATGGAGCCAGTGCTGGTGAGAGATGGGATGCTGGTGGAGCAGAGTGATTTGATTTCCTGGTGGAAGAAAGAGGATTTCATTTCCTGCATAGGGCCAGAGCCGCTTTTCCATTTTTCCCCCAGTTTTTTTAGCTCTTTGTTTTAATGGTGATTCAGGGTTTTACCAATAGAAATGAAGATGTTTCACACTGAAGCCCAAGGCAGAGAGCTTTCATTTTGGGGGTTTTTACATGAAAAGCCAATATGCACTTTAGGTGTACTAGGAATATGGGATTCACCTCAGCAGATCAGATTAATCCAGCACAGGATCTGTCCATCAACAGCAGCCAATATTGATGTCTGATACTGTCAAACACTTCTCAGCTGTGACGGCAACAACTGCTCACCCTGACCCTGGGCAGGCAGATAACTTCTCTCTTGATGTGCAGGGATTTATGATGCTCATATATATTTCCATTCTCTCAGTGTAACTGCAGATACTTTACTGGGGTATTTTTCTTTTATTTTCAAATGTAATTTCTCATCATCTTTGAGTCTTCCTGACCTTCCCTGTGATGAGCTGTAAGGCTGAGCTGCTGTCAGTGCAGCTCCACGTGTTTACCTGAAAGGATTCATTGAAAACGATGCTTATAAAGCCAGACACGCCGCTCTGCAAATCCGGAGCACAGACATCTGGTCCTGCTCCCATTAACATCAGGGCACTGCTGCCGGTGCTGTACGTGGGGAGAAGAGGAGCTCCTGAGGGTGTGGATTTTAACAGCTCTGGGCGAGGTGCGAGGAAGTCGTGATCAAAGCCGTGGAGTGCAAGGTGTGCGAGCGAGAGCTGGGTGTCTGCTGCAGCCTCTCGAGCTGCCACACGGCCGGCACAGATGAGGAGAGGGTTGGCAGTAGCTCCAAATATCCTCTCAAGAACTACCTGCTTCTCCTACCTGCTCATCTTCCCACTGACCTGCTGGATAAAGCAAACTAAAGGATCCAGGCCCCCCCTGCTCTGCCCACAGACGAAAGCTTCCTGGAGGACATGGAGGGGAAAGGGAACTTCGTTTTCTTGTTCTCTCGTAACTTTATCCATGTGGAGAGGCTTCTGCAGAGTGTCATGAAGCCAGGATAAATGTTAGAAAGATGAACTAGATTATTGCTGGAGATCTCTTCCAAAAGGAAAGATTACATTCTTTCTATTATTTTCCATTTCATTCCATTCCATTCACCAGACACCCCCAAAAGAACGATCTGACAGAAGGGGCCTGCTAACATATGGTGTGCGGCACTTGGGGGCTGGGAGGAAGATTGTGCTGGGATAGCTTTTTTTTCTGTTTGGTTGAAAATCTACTTAGTGACTCCAGAGATCAGGCTGCAAGCCCCAGAAAACAATTCTTTCCGCACATCAAGAGTATGAACTGCTGCAGCAGGCTCTGCTTGCTCATTCTGCCATAGTGTCCCTGCCCTGATGAGGACAGGCCACCTACTGAGAAGTGCAAGTAATTCTCTTTCCACACCGATTCAGTTTTTGGCTCCTTCACTAAGATTAATTCCTCCCCTTTGTATTTAACAGTATCTCCAACTAGCAAAACAAAACCAGCTTTATGAATAGCAGCAAACAATCCCCAGCCAGGTTGCCAGGTACTGTGGTGGCTTTGCAGGAGAGACATCTGTCTGATGGCAACTTGACCAAGACCAACAGCAGAGCAGAGTCACAGTCCCACATGCCAACATCAAGCTGGTGACTGCATGGATTAAAGGAGAAGTTGAGATTTTTTCAGTTCCGTTACCACTGGTCTGAAATTTCCTGTCTGTGTCTAAAAACTGCTCTTTTTTTACCACTTGGCATAAGAAATGCCACAGAATGCATCACAAAGCACAAAAAGCAAAATAGCCTTCTCTTCTTGCCACAGAGCCTATGCACAGGCTTTTCTCCAAGGTCTTCTCCCAAAAGATTTTGGGACAAATTTCAGTCCCTGTAATAGTTGCAGCCTGAGTAAAATTCAAATTTAAATTTATCTGAATAAAATAAAATCCCAGGTAATTATTCCTGAATCTGGAGCGTAGGGCCAAAGTGTTAATATCTTGCATCAGAACACACACCCACCTTTAAATCCAAACCCACAATGGATATATTCCTCACATAAGGAAGGGCTGAATTCACACGAGAAAAGCTATTTTTGTAAGACTTTGGCTTTTGATGGCAGGATCTGAGATCTAATCTCTGCAATTTGAGGCTGAGCAGCTATGGAGCATATGTTGTGAAATGCAGAACAGCGTTTCTGACCCTCCATTCCAGCATTTCGCAGCCTCCTGCTCCCCGGCATCCTTCCCTGAGCCCTCGGGTCCCAGTTTGTGCACAAAAAGCCAGCTTTTCCCTCCTTCCCGTGCCAGCCCCAATCTCGTCTCTGTTCTAAATATGGGCTTGGCAGTGTTTTAAGCGTTTGGTTGAAGTCTGTGTGTGTTTTAACCAGAACGCTTTTTCTCCATGATTCCTTTACAGGAACATGCCAGACTGATTGGAAAGTGTCTGATACAGGAATCACTTATTTGCCCTTCCACACAGGGACTGGAATGCTCTCAAAAGGCACATTTTCACTGGAATAACCAGATCTGATCCAATACAGGTAAAGTGGTGCAACCTCTTGATGCTTGCAGTACTTTTCTCCAGTTTGCAGCATCACTCCTTGCCATGACAGCTCAACCTCTGCTTTGGTCACCTTTAGCGCCTCTCATCCCACTCCAGGGTGGACAGAGCCCATCAATCCTCTGTTATAATCTCCACAAGTCTCTTTAAAACAAATTAAATGCACAGTCCAACCTTGAACTTCCAGCATGCCCTGAAGCTGGCTGAGCATCTCCTTCCATCCTCAGTGTGTAGTGTGCCTGTGTTTGTCCTTGTTGTACGAGTGGTTCCTGGCGAGACATGACTGTCAGCTTTGCTGGAGACACAGAGTAAATATTTTGCACTTGTACAGCAGTGCACTCACTGGAGGAAATGCTGCTGCACACCAGCCTGTGCCGGGTTAACAGGAAAAGCAAGCTTTCTCATCTCTTTGGAGCAGCTCAATCTGTGGTGTGGTGCATGATTTAGCAGCATTTGTGATGTTTCCCTGATTAATTCTCAAAAAGGTTTCCTAGCAACAGACGAAGGGAGACCACGAGCACTTTGCCACAGAAGAAACTTCTTTGTGTTGTCATGTGCTATCAAGTATTAGGATTTTTACTTCCCATTTGTAAGTGTGCACAGAGGTCTCTGGCATGAAGTCACTTCTCTGCAGATACATTCCTGACATAAGTAACTGGGTTAGGGAAGCTTCTGCAGCATGACAGAAGTAAGAGAAATAAGTAACTTCTTAAAATTCTAGCAACTGGATTTGAAACTCAAAGTGATTACTTGGATAAAATACTTGTCAAAGGATGCCGGGTTCAATTGTAGCGATTTATAGGATATATTCTGTAAACCTCCAGGCAAATCTCAAAGGAAAAGAGTGAGAAAAGCAAGGCGAGACTTTTATTTTTATATTCCTGGACACAAAACAGTTGTATTTACAATAATTTCCACTGTTACAGAAACTACCTGTAAATATGTGTTTGAGCTCCTGTCTGTATGACCAGAAAATTTGATATTAGAATGTGACCCTTATACATTTTTTATGTGAAACTGAAATAAGACAAAATAGAATAAATGTACCTTTTCCATTATTCCCTCCTACATTTCAGCCCATAAAAGTCTATTCCTTTAAAAATTAGGCACAGTGCCTATTAAAAAAAAAAAAAAAAAAAGGTCATTAGCAAGAAAACCTTCATGCTTCCAGTGAAACACAAAGTATCAGCAGAACTCATCTGTGATTGGAATTAAAATTGTACCAGAAGACTGCAGCACTTGTACATCCTTCTGGAAAAATAAAAGCGGAGTCTCCATGGCAGGTTTGTCTTTGCACTCAAGGAAACTTCCCAGTGGGAATGCTAGGAGGAAAAAGCTGATATTTTTCTAAGGGTAGTAAACCAACTAGTTAATCCAAGGAAAATTCAGCTGAATAATTGTAAGCTGTTAAACCCTTAATTAAAGGACAGTACAAAGGTATCTCAGCAGACAAGATATTTGTCCTCTCCTCAGTTCTAATAAAATTGTTGTTTAGACGGATTTATGAATTGACTTCAGGATTAAATGCTTCCCTTAGATGTGTCTTCATGATCTGGGAATAAAATTAACACCACAGCAGAATGCAGATTCCAAAGTGAAAAAGAAGTTGAAGTGCTAAAAAACTGAGAAACAAGGATGAGTGCTTAGGTGAGGGGGCTATCCCTCTTTAGGAAGTAAAATCTAACAAAAAAAGGGGTTTTTTTCCTATGAGTTATAACTGGGGAAGCAGGACTTTGTGTGTAAGTAATCCCAGCTTCAGAGTGAATATTCCATGTGTGTGGATTATTGCTGGGGTAAAGATTTGCAAGACTGAGCTCCCAGCAGACATTCCGAGGTCATTGCCGTTAAATCAAGCCTTGGAAGTTAAATATTGAGTTTCTGGGGTTTCTGAAGAACCCAGGGTGAGAATTTGCAAAAGTCAGGAGGGATGGGCAGACAGGCCAAGAGGTAGATTTGGGTTCTCATGCCAGGGAGAGGGCAGAGATAGGGAGGACTGCAATCCCTGCGGCTCCATCCCGCAGCCAGAGCTCAGCAATTCACCCTGCTCAGCTCATCCTCTGCTTTTCTTCCTCCCTGAGGTGCTGCCCTCAAAACACAAACCCTCAGCTCCTCCATTTCCACTTCTCAGCTCTCCATCCTTCACACTGCAAGCAGGCAGCTCTCTGTGCTGAGCAACAGCTTGACATTTAAAGAAGTGTATAGGACCATCCATCATGAATATGAAGACTTTAAAGTATGGTAAATTTTGCTTTCTTCGGGAAACCAGCAGCCCAAGATTCCAGCTGCTCAAAATATGTCAGCAGTGTCTTCAACTGCAGGGCCCCGAGAGGGAATCGTAGAAGCCACGTGGATTTATACATCTGCTGCTTCTATGCTGCTAAGTTGGGTCTCTATCTTTCTTCATTGGTGCATCCCACCCCTATTTATTTGATTTTTTTTCTCAAAATTTTTGCAGTTCAAAACACAGCTCACCTTACAAAAACAGCAATCCACTTCTCTCACAGAAAGTTATTTTAGAAGGTAAAAGGTGGTGTGGTTTCCATGTCCTTTCACCAGATGGCATCAATTAACCCGCCTTCTAACTCTAAATGTTAATATTTTATAAGACTGAGAGAACATTCACTTATTTTATTCCCTTTCCCACAAGCATACACTTTCAAAAATGTTTTCTAACTTATCTTAATTCATATCTCCTATTTCATAATTACCATTTTACTATACTTTCTGCCCCTGTCATAGCTTAGTTGTGGTTTTTTGAAATTTAATCAAATAATAATTAAATTCTGAGGGTAACACCTCTGGTTATCTCTTCATAATTAAAGTTTACTTTTTTCTTCAGGAATATTTGAAAGGAAAAAGCAATTGCTTGTAAGAATGCATGCATATCATTTGTGTGTGAGTTTGATGACTGAAGTGACTTTGGCAGGGAATCCAGAGGAAATAAAATATATGTATTCAGATATTGGGACTTTGGAATTTTTTCTATTTTGATTTGGATTGGTTAACTAGTTTCAAGGAGTCCTAAATACATGCCAAATTAAACCCAGGATGTTTGTAAGCTTTCAGTCTTATATATTGCTTTTGCCAAGCATAGTAGGTGCTACAGATTGCTCTCTTTACCTTCCCTCACAGGCAGAATAAATTCTTTCCAAGATATGTTCAAGGAGGACCCATTAATATTTGCTTAATGGGGTTCTGGTTTTTTCCGTGAAATCCTAGGAAAAAATCCAAATCTCACTTTGCTGGAGAGGAGTGAGATACAGTTAAAGCACTATTAATGCAGTGAGAGCTGTGCCCCAGCTACCATTCTGCTCAGACAACAATTTTTCTTTGCTCCAGTCCAGGTTTACTTGGCATCTGAGATTTATAAAGGAAAAAAATAACCCAACACCATAACCCTTTCAATATTTCAGAGTTTACATTGACAAAATTGTTCTTAATATTTTATTGGACTATCTCCTCTCTAGACAGCTTGAGGATATTTTTCTCAAAATAAATAATGGTCAAGAAGATGTAAAATAATAGCTTTTCATTCTAGGGTTATTTACAGTCCCATGATTAAGTCATGAAACTGCAGAATACGCAAAGAAGTGATTATAACATTGTCAGTGTCCAGCAAAGTGTCTGACAGGACTTAGCTGGGCCACTGCATCCCCAGCTGTGACAGATGTGGCAACGAAGAGAGAAAACACAGTTTGAGTCTATCGGCAATGGAAAACAAGATTTTAAATGTGCTGTCAGAGATGAACAGTAAAAATCATTCTGGTGCTGGAGAAAGTGATGAAAGTTTCCCCAAAGCTGAACCAAGAGCAGGGCAGAGGGAACAGTAAATAATCAGTGCATGTGTTACAGGCAGGATGATGTGTTTGTTCTTGGTTACGTGGAAAAGTTCTGCAAGCAAAATGGGCTGTTAAGTATTGCACATCGGCGTTTCTTACCTTGTTAGATTACAAGGTTTTACAGCGCTCTCTCAGAACCTGATAACAGACCCAACTCTCTCTCCTCACACAAACCTTGACAACTATACAACATTTTACATTTAATTACTTGAGCTGAAGCTGTTCCTTGTATAAAGGTTGTTTTCAAATTAATTAATCTGCTTCCTCCATATGTTACAATTCTCTTTTGTATCCTTCATGATCTTTCAGACACGAACAAAACTCATCCAAGATCCGTATGTCTCTATATTTGCTGTTGTTTTGCACTTGTACCTGATTCTTTTTAAACTTTCATTGAAAAGCCACTTTAAAAACTAATAAAAAGCTTTTCACACTGTCATCTAGTAATAATATACTTTTTTTGTTGTTGTTATGTGAGAACTGTTATCACCAGCATGAACACTAATCTCATTCATATAACCAATACCTAAGGAAGTTACCAGGCATTTTGACTTTTAATGCAGTCCAAGGGCTGGAATAACTTAAACCCATGGATAAACAGCAGGAACTCTGCAGGTCACTGTCTACTTGCCCACAACAACAATATTCTGGAGAAGATAACACCTAATCTAATTAGTTTCCTTGGGGAAAAAAAAATATGAAAAAGGGAGAGCAGTATCTCTCTGGGTTTATAATATATATTTTCTAATCCTGTAATTAGTATTGCAGTGTCTTATCCTGGTAGCATGAGATAGTCAAAGTTATCAGCTTTGCTACCCAAATTAGAACTCCTAGTCTCTCCTGATTTGAACTATCTCGAAATAAATATAATAATAATATTTTATTATTAAATAAAATATAAAGTCAGGAATCTCACATCTGTCTTATGTCCTCACGCAGTGAGTTTGATGACTGTACTAGTTTGAAAACAAGCCAGTGGGAGATGGCAAGTCAGAATTATAATTTAAAAGGAAAATTAAAAAAAATAAATGCAATAGTACAAGAACACTGACAGAGTCAGGATACACCCTGACACCCTGTTAGTCAGGGTGGTGGTAGCAGTCCAGATGAAGTGGTGACCCTGTAGAAAGGTAATCCCATAGGTAAGGGCTGCTTGTTGTGTTCCAAACCTCAGATTGTATCCAGGTAGGAATGCTTGGCTCCTCCCCCTGGGTGGAGCATCTCACAATGGGCTGATGTAATTCTGTGAGTCATGGGGTGAGTCCTTGATTGCCCATTAACAGAGAGCGCTCCCAGAGGGACTTATCAGGGATGAGTCATGGTGGGAGATAAGGAACACTGCTCCACCTGCTTTAACAGCTTGTGAAGGTGATAACAGAATACATACTGTTGGTTACATCTTACATTGTAACCTAGCACAATGACACAAATGAGCACCTTGTTATTTTCCAGTGGTTCTGAGACAATCGTCTGGCATCCCTGCATTTCTCTGTACAAAAGGAACAGGAAAAGTCCTCTGGGTCTTGAGAATCTCTGGGTCTCTTGATCGAGGAAGGGCTGCTGTGATGCAGGAAAAGGAGAATCCTTGAACAACTGCTGTTCCCACCTGAAATGGATTCAACCATTTCCATTCTAGGAAGGTTTGGAGGTCACTGGATTAGCCAAATTTTCACTAATACAGGCACAACATAGAAAATGGTTCTCCCCAGCTCTTTGCAATCATGGGTTTTGTTATCAGAAAGCTGAAAGAAACTGGATTGTTTTTCCCTACCTAAATTTTCCTTCTCCTTAGGATAAAGGGAAAGGAAAAGAAAACATGCATTGCCTAAATATTGCCCTCTGAACTGGAGTCTTATGGATCTTTTTCATTGTTTAAACTTTGAAAAATAGAAAAAAAGAGACCGGTAACATCAAAGGTTGACTCGGCTAAGTATCATCATTCTGTGACACAACAAACTCAAGAAACCCTCAACAATTCGCTGATCTTGTGCCTTCTGTGTCATCAATTTCCTTTATTTTTAGATAATCTCTTGAGTGCAAAGCTGCATATTGCTGCACCTAGAATTTTTAATGTACTGGTGAATGGTGGGAGCCAGCTGAAGTTTGAAAGAGTCTCGTTATGACAACACTTTTGGGGATCAATACATGAGCTCTGAATTTTTCTGGATCTGGCTTAATCATTTTCAGATCTTGGCAAAAGAGTGGAGCTCCATCTTCAGGGAATGCACTAGAGCATGCAGGAGCAGAGTATGTACTAACGGTAAGACAGACACCCACTCATAAATTCAATGCCATTGTTAGGATTCCAATGAGAATGTTATTAATTTTGTAGGTTATAACAACAGAGTCACACAGTAAGTGCTGCATAAAAAGGAAAAAAATTGCAGCAAACTTCTACTCCAAGGCTCCAAGGTTTTTTTTCTGTTTTCTTTTTTTTTTTTCCTTTTATTATTTTTCCCATATTAAGGAAGATAACAAAAAAGTCCATGGTTTTCACTTCAGATTTTACCGTGTAATTCTGAGTACACCTTAAACCATGAAGGATAAGGCATGGAATACCAAGAATTCTCCATGCTGCAGCAAAAAGGAGACAGTGCCAGCATAGATTTTTTCACAGCTCTTCTTCACAAACAACAGCAAACACAGAGGAAGATGGAGAAATGAGAAGACGATGGTTTATTACTGGCAAGAGCTCGAAACTGGGAAGCTTGACACGTGACTCAAAATGTGACAGTTGAAATATATGAAATTTCAGAGTATTAGGAACATTATTCTGGATGTCTTATTGAAACACGCTACAAAATCATCTGCCACAAAAGTGGACTGATTTAATTTTAAGGCAATTTAAAAATCAAATTGAGGACATCTCTCATTTGAAGTGAGTGAGACTTGGCAGATCCTTTACAGACAAGAAGAGTTAAGCCCTGCTGCTGCCTGTAAAGTTCTGGATCACAGAGGCAGGAACCACAGAAGGGGGGTAGGAAATCCTTTACAGCTTCTATGACTGAGGGGAGAAGTGTGCCCCTGAAAACCAGAAGGGAAATCAGAAGAATCATTTGTATGGGGGTTTTATCTCGAGGTCAATGGGTTCAGAGTAATAAGGCTGTATATGTAGGAAAAAAAAATCTTAAGAGCAGGGAGCAGAAAGAAAGATAACATATGGGAGTATTTGCTCAAAGAAGTCAATGAAAAATAAGCATTCATTACTAGAAAAGAAGCATTAGCAAAGTTCAGCAAAGAGCCAATGAAAAACAGGGGAAAAAGGAAAGCACAACAAATATTGAGGATGATCCCAAGAAATGGGTCAAATAATCTTAAACCCAATATTATTGAATGGGTATGTAACTCAGACAGACTGTTAATGGGATTGAGACAAATAATTTGATACACAGAAGAAAACCCACAAAAACCTAAGGCTAAGTTCTGCAAAAGTAACTGGTAATCAAATCTGTGAATTTATTCAAGTGACTAAACATGTACAAAAGGATCAAAGTGGATTTTTAAAAGCACCTGGATATTTCCACATACCCTTGGCCCCAGTTCAAATTTTTGAAATGACCTAGGGTCAGATTTGTGAAGTTATTCAACAGTCCAAAATATATACACAAGTACTAATGGGACCTACATAATTGCTTAACTAATTCAGTTACTTGACTTCTGTTAAAAATTTCAATTAATATATTCCACTGGGCTTTGAAAAGGAATTGGAAATGCTGAGAATTTATTCATTAAGAGCTCATCTTCGTAATCTGGTGTGTAAGAAAAACAATGTTAAATGCTCTTTGCTGTCATCAGATGTATCTGTTGATCATCTAAACCCAAGCAGTCTGAAGTTATTTTTGTACTCTAGACTATTCACTGCGACTTTATCAAACATGCTAAGGCAATTTCATTATTATTTCTCCTAACATAAAATTTGAGTTTTATCTTCAGATGTATCAATATGATTTTGGCTCCATCTGCACTTGCTAAGTAAAATTAATTGGAATCACATTTACCATGATCAAACTAAAATTAGATGAGATTGTTATACTGGAGATATGCTTTTTTTTTTTTTGCTTTTTTTTTTTTCTGTTTTTGGTAGAATTAAAACAAAGATTTTTCCTGCTCTTTCCTGGATGTGATATTTTTTTCTCTTAAACTCTTAAACCCAAAGAAATAGAAGGAATTCAGCATAAAAGATGACTTCTTTTCTTTTCTTTTCTCTATTACTGGTTAAAAACACCGTGCAGTCGTTTTCATTTTAAAACCCCAATAGGAGAATTATAGACTTTTCTATTTTTTGCAAAGGATACCATTTTGCAAATACACAGGGAAAATGATTAATAAAAAATGGAGCACAGCACTGATTGAACATTAGTGTATGTGCTCAGCCACTAAGCCGGTCTGGGTGAGATGTGCTTTGTACTCAGAGCACTGTGTGCATTCAGAATGAGATAATCAGTTTAAAACTATCCAAGAACTTCTGAACTGCAGATTAACTTCCATCATCCTCTGCAGAAAGAGAGAGCGATTGCCATCCGCTTGCTGCCAACACAATCCAGGGGAGAAATTCTTTGTCCTTTCTTCTCTATATACATAGAAATGGCATGGAAAGTTTAATTTGCTTCTTGGTGAAGTACCTGAGGCTGTTTTCATCAAATAAGAACGGTTTGGTTTGGAAGGGGCAATAAAAATCGTCTTGTTCCAATGCCCTGCCACGGGCAGTTACACCTTTCACTAGCCCAGATTGCTCAGAACCCTGTCCCACCTGGCCTTGAACACTTCCAGGGATGGGACATCCACAGCTTCTCTGGATAACCCCCTCCAGGGCCTCACCGCCCTCACAGGGAAGAATTTCTTCATAATATCTGATCCCCTGCTCTCTTTCAGTTTGAATCCATTCCCCCTTGTCCTGTCTATGCCGGCCTTGTCCCAAGGCCCCCTCCAGCTCTCCTGGAGCCCCTTTAGGCACTAGAAGGGGCTCTCAGGTCTCTCTGGAGCCTTCTCCTCTCCAGGTGAACATCCCCAGCTCTCCCATAGCAGAGGTGCTTCACCCTAAAGCATCTCCATGGCTCCCTCTGGGCTCACACCAGCAGGTCCATGTCCTTCTGATTTCAGGGGCCTCAGAGCTGGAGAATTTTCCTGTGTTACGTATAATTATTTATTTTGTGCCCACTGACAAGACAGGAAGAGGAATACAAATTAACAAAACCTCAAAATTATGTCAACAATTAATCTGCAAATCATTTCTGCCTGGAATGCTACTATCTAACATCAGACACATATCTGATATCCTACATTAAATTCCATTCCTGCTTGCCCTCTCTAACCTTGAGTTAAAGGTCCATCTCCACCCTTTCCTCCTTCCAAGCAAATTTTTCTGTCTGGACTCTTAAGACAGGAGATTACAGTATTATTTTCCACTTTGATTTTTAGAAAGCATTCAATTTCTGAAATACCTTCAATTAGTAGAATATGGCAAATGATGTCTAAGGTATCTCTCATTTCTGAAAAGAACACAAGCTTTCATCACTAACTTGTCAATGCTGTACTCTTGATCTGATGCATTTCTCCAAAACATCACCCTTCTGTTTGTTGTCAGGGACCACATATCTATGACAAACATTTCAAAATGAGTGATAAGGTTAAAAACGTCTTCTCTGAGTTTGTGTACAAACCTTCTGCACATTCTCAAGCCTCCCTCTGCCCAGCTGGCTCTCTGTAGTCATGTTTTTCATTCTTACACCAGTGCTGCGGTTGCCGTGCCTTTAAACAGTGCAACACCATGAGAAAACCCTAGATGACAGTGCATTGTGAGTGCTGACTTACTAACTAACAAAACGAGAGCTTTACTCCACCACACAAAAGATCCATGTTTCCTTGCATTTAACAAACTGCTGAAAGACCTGCAATTTAGATAGCAGGAACTAAGAAGTTCTGTGCTCTAAGTAGTGAAGAGATAAAGGGCTATGAGGCAGAGGAAGGGAAAAGATAAAGAGCATCACTCTAAGACCCGTTTTTGATATTATCAATCCCATTTAGCCATCTTCTTTTAGCTAAAAGGTTTGTTTACACTGTCCTGGGGTTTTATTCCAAATGTCAAAGTGACAGGAATGATATGAAAAACATAGATTAGAAAGCAATTGCTCAAGTGCAATGTCCTCTGAGGCAGAGAGGAGAGTTTCTTTATGAAGCCTTGGACAGAGGGAACATGATAGTGCTTTCATTCTCCACATTTCAAGGCAGTTGACTACAAGAACACTGCTAAAACCCAGGATTTCTCTGCCCTACTTGTGCTAAGCAGCAGTTGATATCCATACTACGTCAACTATGCCTGTTTCTGGAGTTCCCCTCAATGGAGGAAAGGGAAAATGCCTTTTGTCTGTCTTGGCAGACCATGTCGAGGAGAGCCCCTTGACCTTCAGACCCATGGGCGTGTGCGACCTCACGCCCATGGTTTGCAGATCTGTAGCTCCTTGGGGCAGACTGGCAAGGTCTAAATGGTAGAATGCTTGGTTTGCTATCCTATGGGTTGCATATGACTCCTGTGGCCAAGCAGGGATCATGGGAAGAAACCAGGATGCAGACAACATAGAACCTGTTTGGAACAGTGAAAGTAAGTATTTTCATATGTCAAAAGCTTCTACAAATTGGTGGGATTTTTTTTGAGAAAGCATTAAAAACGGTACTTTGCATAGCTACGTGGCATATTTTAAAGGTATATAAAGCCAGCAGCCAGTTCTTTAGTGTCTGAGTACTAGATTTTGCAGCAAACCTACCAGCATAGTCCCACTCACTTAAGAAAACTAAACAATGCTGCTTTATTCTCTTTTAGAGGTTCTGCTTGGCAAATTTTGTTACAAATACCTTCCTCTGAGCTTTAAAAAGAAGTTATGTCCTATGTTACAGGAGGACTCAGCATCTTTGATCCTTATTCCCTTGGGAATGATTAAAATAACCAAAGATGTCACATTTAGCCAAGGCATGTCCATACAACCATTGCAACAGGGTTTCATTGTGTTCTATGCAGTACCTGAGCTCACTGTGGGCACATCCACACAGTTCAAGAAATAACATAAGCTCCAGAAAAGATCACAGGAGCAGAAAAGCATGCAGGCAACCAAGGCAATCCCACGGCTTCTCAGTGGGATAGAACTATAGAATCATTAAGGTGGGGAAACACCTCTAAGATCATCGTGCCAAAACATCAATACAAGCAAGCAATTTCTAAGCTATAACTTGTGAAAATGAGGAGTCTGGAGTGGATTATCAGGAGGTAGATAATGCAGCTGCTCTCAGTGTTCTTGCATGGAAGCATTAATGGCAACTCTGAGGGTTGTCTGGGTTTGGGATGTGCCCTGAACCCCTCACAGTGCTGGCTGCGGTGCAGTGATTGACTGGGTGAGGGATATGAGTCCAGCTCAGTGCAAAGGTGAGCAGAGCAGTTTAAACCACTCTTCAGCAGTCACTTAAACCAAAGGGGAGTGAATTAGGTCATACAAGTTTACTGTCAAACCAGCTACAGCCAAGGAGAGCTTTAAAATCTGTCCTTGACACCTCTTGGCTTTTAGTTATCCTTATCTCCTTATTTCTTTATGACTCTGTCATTCAATCCACCATCCAAGCTGCGTCTTGCTCAGGAACAGCTCAGGCCAATTCCCTGGTTTTCGGGAAAAAATATGATGCCTAAAGAATAGAGAAAGTCTGAGGGTTGGACAAGGGGCTTTGACAGCAAGGGGGGAACAGGACCTTGAAAGAGTGGTGGGACAGCTGGATGTGACTGCAGCTGCTCTTGTCCTCCTCGTGGGTGAGCTCTGCACCTGAGACAGGGCTGAAAAACACCAGCTATTTGGTCAAAGACAGACAGAGGAGCTCCTGGAGAGGGGTAGCAGCTGTGAAGAGTCTGGTGTGGTGAAAATTATTAACAGGACTTGATTATAAGAATTAGATTGACATTTGTCCTTCTAACTTTTTGCTGTGCACTCATTTTTGTATAAATTAAACATACACAATCATCTTAAAGAAACATCTGCAACATTGTGGGTCGATCTGAAATAGAAATAATAATATTTTGCTTCTCTTCTGCCCCAAATTTAGATTTGTATTTTAGATTTGGAGTGCGCTCCTGTCAGTGGCGAGGCTGGTGCTCCCTGTTTTGCGGGTCAGCCCCCCATACCTGTAACGTAATTCACCACCTCGGTGACCTGAAAATTTAGTCTGCAATAATAATATGTAATTGAAAAAAAAATTAAAAACAACATAATTCTGCTCCCACCCAATATCACATATGTATTCAGTTTGATTTGCTCTTGAACTGTCTTGGGTTGAAGAGAGCAGGTTTGGCCCAGGAGTAACAGGGGAGAAGGTCTGGTGTGGTGCCCATGTTCTTCCTGCTCTTGCTTAGGAACAGCACAAGTTAGAGTAAAATTTGATGCTCCCATTGCACCCTCACCCTGAAATGTTCAAGAAACCAGAGTGGGATCAGTGCAGGCAACACTCAGATATCCTTTTTTAATCAGGTGCTCCTCTCCAGCTTTCAAATCCTGAATGGGGGAATTTGCAGAAGCAGCACAAGAGACACAACCCAGTGTGTGGGTATAATTAAAAAAAGTAGCAGCATAATTAAAATGATAACAGAGGCAGAAAGGTAACCAGTCTTCAAAGGTGATGTGAGAAAGCATCAAGGTGAAATGGGATTTTTGCCATTAACTTTACTAAAGCTGGGCTTTCCCTACAAATATAACATTTTCCTAGGTGTTGTAATTTTTGTATTTAATAGGAGCTCTACAGGTAAAAATCATTTAGATCATTGTTATTGTGTGATAGTTTCAGAAAACAGCAATGAAGTTGTCCCCTAGAAAAAGAATATTTTTATTTTAGAGCATAATATTTATTTGATAGCTCAGAGCACTAGTTCAGCCTTTCCTTTTACATGAAATAATATGTATGCAGCAGAGTGATACAGAACAGTGTGATAAAAAACATTTCCCAAAGTTCAATTGCACATAATTGCTTATATTGCCTATGCATACGTGCCTGCACAAGGGAAGGTTTATTTAAGGGAAAAAAAAAAAAAAAAAAAAAAAAAAAAAGAGGAAATTTGTGGTTTTTGTTACGTTTATNAATTTGTGGTATTTGTTACAGTTATCAGACTTGAACACCTTTAAATGGTTTCCCTTGAAAGATGTTTCTATGTGACCAAAAGCTGTTAATAGCAGTTTTTTTGCTGGAAACCTCCAGCTATCTTTCTATAAAAGACTGAGGCTGTAAAGTCCTTATATCTGTGTCTGTTACAGACCATGGAAATGCAGCTGCAGCGCTGCAGAAGGAGGAGCTGTGCTCCTGGGGTTGGTTTCCTTCATGAAGGAAGTGTGCATCTTGTCTGCCTGTGTTTCCACAACAATCCACTATTGCTTAATAACAATCCATAATGTTCTAAAAATAATAAGCCTAGGTGGTCTGGAAAGCTAGAAAATAGAAATGCTGTCACATTTCCTCCAGAGGGAATTGATACATTTTGTTGTGCTCTATTCCCCAAAGGGTACAGCAGATGTACAGGTACTAGGCTAGAAATTGTTATAATTACAAAACCTGTATTCAGTTCCTCAGAGAGCTTTGAAATTTCAACATACCGTAGAAACTCGAGCTTTGAAGAGAGTAAAAAAATCCATATGCCTGAAGAACAATAGAGTACAGGATGATTCCCTGAATTATTTACTGCAGCAAGTCGATCATTAAGAAATACAACACAACAAACAAAACTTACAAGAAGCACTGTAAATCCAAAGTACATCAAAACCAAAATTTCTGGCCCACAAAGGGTTTTTTAATACATATATACAACTTTTGTTTTACACTTTCTGCACAGAGTGGTTATATAAGAATATATACAGACCGATATCACTCTTCTTCTCACCCCCTCTCTGTTGCCTGTGAATTTCAGCTATTTGGTTTTCTGTGAGGGGAAAAGCCCTTATTACTGCTAACGTAGGGGATGAATCAAATTATTTATGTTCCTATGCAGCTGCAAGAAAAAAAAAAAAAAAGGCTTACTCTATTTCGAAAAGGTCAATCATGGTGATGGCAATGGAGGAGAAAAGGTTTTCAGGTCCTGCTTACAATCCATAGAATCACAGAATCATGAAATGGTTTGAGTTGACTGTGGTTTTAAGACTCATCTAATCCAACCCCCCCTCCCAGGGACAGGGACATCTTCCACTATCCCAGGTTGCTCCAAGCCCTGTCCAACCTGGCCCTGGACACCTCCAGGGATCCAGGGGCAGCCACAGCTTCTCTGGGCACCCTGTGCCAGGGCTTCATCCCCTTCACAAGGAAGAATCCTTCCCAATATCCAATTTAACCCAGCCTAATTTCAGTGGGAAGCCATTCCCCCTGGTCCTGTCACTCCATGCCCTTGTCCCAAGTCCTTCTCCAGCTCTCCTGTAGCCCCTTACAAGAACCCACAGCTGTGTTGCTCTGTTTGGTCCCATGCCACTCTCTTAAGGCCACAAATCCATGGGTAAATCCTCTGGTTTCTTGGGCACCTCCAAAACTTACTGACATCGGTATGAGCTCATAGGCTTCCATCAGTACTGCTGGGACACTCACATGTTCCTTCTAAATCAAGATATATAATTTATGGATATCTTCTGGAGATGAGAACATTTTATGTAGATCTGTCCCAATTATTTGACAATCTGCATTGTTCAAATTTCATCCCTTCATAGTATCACTGGAAATTCATACGAAAATTGAAATGCTCTGTAAGATGGTTTCAAATTTCTCCTGGGAATTTGGCAAAAGCAGATTTTCCTTGTGTTTAGCATTTTAACCCCCTGCTGTATTTACCTGAGGCCAATTTGCTGCAAGGGAGTGCAGAAATCTTACAGGCAAACAGGGAGAAGCTTAAAGTGTCTGGTGCCTGGAGCATTTGGTGACTGGCATAGCACCAAATTATTAATCATGTGATAAAAGCTTTAAATCAAGTCCTGTGATGTCTATCCTTCTCCTTTTAAATGCTGAGCACTTTCTGCTAGTCACTGTCACAGCTCTTACTTAAGCTCTTACCGTCAGGGGACTGTGCTTAGGTAGGAAGAGTGAGGCAGCAGAAAGAAGGAGAGAGCAGAAGGAGGAGGATGAGGAGGAGAAAGCAGGATGAGGGCAGGAGGCTCAAGGTAAATGTTCAGAACTTTTATCCAAGCCTAGGCAGCCACCACAGTGAGGTGGCATGACCTCATGAACAGGTACCTCCAAACAAGACGAAGCAGGAACTGTGGTTTTCCCATTTTTCATTCTGATTTCCAAACTGTTTTCAGATCATGTGTTGTGTGCTACTCTTTACTTAGTGTGGGTTAAAAATAACAGCCGAATCCAAAGTGTTACTAAAATTGATTGATAAATAATCTGTTTTACCAGGAAAGCTTCAGTCTCGTTGAAAACATGAAAGCTATTATACAGTAGATTTTTGACAGGTTCACTGGAGACCACTCTGATATATCTATAGGGAAATCACTCTTTATAGCACTCTTACATATACAATAAATTGTGCTAGCGTGGCTCTTAAGGAGAAGCATTTAAAAGAAAAGTATTTGAGGGTTAAAAAAATCCACCAAACACAAACAAACAACTGAAAAATAACACTCAGAGAATATCCTGGCACTTACATTTCTCACAATTAAGCTCCAAGTAAGGAATTTCTCTCTAGTTTGAAGGAAACTTCTGTAGTAACCTTTTCAAATTTTGCAAAGCCAGAAGACGATGTACTAGAATTTCAGTGCACTGTGTTTCATCTGGCATAGCTCTTCAATCTCTTCAATAATTTCTGGTGCCACAAAATGTCTTCATGTAACATAGCAACAGTTTCAGCAACTGTGCAGATTTAGAATCATCAAAAACATTGTAGTTTGGTCTAAATCGCATGGCTTCCTTCCCTGTTCTATACATTGCTTAATGTGTAGGTGTGGCATTTGTAAATAGCTGTCTGTACTCCCACAGTAAGAAAAAAAATAATAATAATGATAAGACAATGTGAATAGATACTACATCTGATGCTGGAAATCCCTACAAAGCATCTCAGATGTCTTGTAAAGGAAAAAATTCTGATGTATGGGCGAAATACCCTTTTCTTTCTGAGTACTTAATGGCAACACGCTCATGGCCAAAATAACCAGATAGGAATAAATAAAGTGTAAATTATAAAATGAAGAAAGATCTATGGCTTGTGGAATGTGTGCTTTCTTATACAATGTGCTGTGCATCTAAAGGGTTTTCAAACAGATAGTCAGTGTACTAGTCTGTGTTTCCAACAGGGCATGGACACACTGATGGAGTTCAGAGAACACTGTGGGGAGTGCCAGAGCCTGGGACGTGATGGTTCACGGGCAGGAGCTTCTACACAAAGCCCAGCCTCCCCACATCAAATGAACATTGCAATAGGATTTTAAGTATACTTGTAAGGTTACGTATTTAAATAAGGAAGTGTGTAGGATTAACTTGGTAAGGGTTTGGTGTTTTCTCTTTATCTGTTTGAGAAAGGATGATATAATAATCTACCTTTAATGTGTGGAGCAGTGTAACTGTGCTCAGTGTCAGCTGATGGTCAGTGAGGGGAGCCAAGTGCTGTAGTTACACTGCAGTGTATATAAACAGTTATATGTGTGTGTATAAAATATATGTGAGCAAATGCAGGTTGAACATGGAAACTCTACCCTGAAAGGAAACTTTTTTCTCACCACCTCTCTAATGTGTAACTAGGTTCCAAAATTACAGCTGCAGGGAGTTTTCCTTCTTAGCAGAAGCTCCCCAATCAGAGCAGGGGAAAGGAGCAGCTAAACAGTGGAATGGGCCCCTCAGTGGGATGATGCATTAAATGCCTTCTGATCACACTGAGACAAAAACAAGACTTCTAGAACTCATAAGGAAGACCACGCTGGTCTGAAAACACTGAAGAATGTTATTAGAAACCAAAAATCCTTTCTGTAGTTCAGTTGACTGACCTGACCTTTCCAATGAGCATCCTTGCATTCAGGTGCATTCAATACACAATAGTCATGCATGTCTAAGCAGGTGGCACTGAGATGCCACAAGGCTCTGATCCCACCCCGGGGATGGGAACTGTTCCTGCCTCCATGCTGAGATGCACCTCATAACCCTGCACTTGGATTTGAGCTGATTTTCACCCTTCCAGTGGGGGACAAAAGCAGAAGAAGCTGGTGCATGACCCAAACCAGCCTCTGACAATGTGCATGTAGCATTATGTTGTTTCTACAGAGTTTCCCTCTGCTCCTGGAGCAGATATGGAAGATACAGGTTTCACACTTCAGCAGCCATTGACATATACAGAATATGAGCTGATGGTAACCAGGTGAGCAATTATCTCATTCTGAATTTGCAGTTTCTGGAAAGATCCAATTTTCCCTCTCAGGCAGTGCATCCTAAAAAATAATGGTGAAGTGGAACACGGATGTGAATGTCTTTTTCCTTTTTTTCTAAAAATTTACTGGTGGTGCCTGAGTTCATCTTTAGCAAACAGCATATTGGAAGAGTAGGGGAAAGAGTAATCTAAAAATCTCATTTAAAAACAAATATATGTTCTTTTCCTTAATTAAGTCCATTAGTTCTTGCAATTAATCTAATTGTAACTGGGATTTCATGCAAATAGTTGCTGGCAATTTTAGCACAGATAGTAACACTTGCCACAGCTGGAGGTCATGAGAACTTAAGGGCATTTTCCAGCCTCTTCCCTGAGCACCACTTTGGTAAGGAATAATTATGCAGAGTGAAAGCTGATGGATTGTTCTGATATCAGTGAAGCCTTCATGTCTTTTCACCAGATGTAAAGTGTAATCAGAATTTTTCAGAAGTACTTCTGAATGTCATTTTTACAGTTTTATTGGCAGCTTTTTAGAATCCATTTCCTGTCACACACGGAGGCACAAAGAGGCAGAATTGTAAAAACTCTGCACTCCTTTTCCTCCTTTTTCTTCAGCAGGGGGAAGATAGCGACAAGAAAGAGAAGACAGAATTGATATCAGATGTGCAACACTGTAGGAACTTTGGTTGCCCTGTAAGCTGGCTGTGGGTTTTTTCCATGGCCTGATAGTGCCAAGCTGCCTATTATCTCAACTTTTGTAATTAAAATGTCTTTAGTCAGAAGTATCCGTGTATTGCTATGCTCACTGACTGAAAATTTCAGATCATTGGCCTCCCCTGCCAAACACCTCGTGCATGCTGCGCTCAGCACCTGGAACCTGTGGTTTACAGCAGCTCCCTCTCCTGCAGAAAGGAAATATTTGGATTGCAGTCACGGCTTGCAGTGGCAAAGCAGAGCTGATGGCGGCGTGTGGGGAAGTGCAGCTGTGCCAATGGCAGCAGCATATGGAGCAGGGGAAGAGCTCAGCAGAAGGTTGCCCAGTTGTTTTTGTGGACAATCCATCCACCTGGCCAAGCCTTGGAGAAGCCCATGGCCAGTCAGCAACCAACAATCATTACCGGACCTTTAATGAAAGTGCATCTCTTCTGATTGCTGATATTGCACAGTTAACTTGGTGTTGGTAGATCAGCTGTAGGGACTGTTGTCATGGGCGACATTTAGGAGTCCACAGTGCCAGATCATAAAAAGATTGGCAGCGCACAGCAATATTGAGAATCTTACACCTGTAAAGCTGTCAAATCATAGATAATGTATGTACTCATTGTCTCGCAAAGGAGATAAAGAGAAAGGTTTATCTGCAAGAAAGGATTTTGTCTGCCTGACTTCTCCAAATTGAAAAGGAAGATCCATATTGGCAAGATCTTTATCAACTGAAGGCTGTTTTCTGAAATTAGCAAGGGCATTTTTGCTTCTCAGGCTTCCTCTAACCGCTGCGCTGGAGACTGAGCTCAGTTTTTGCTTTTCTGTTTTCCTTCTTAATGAGCATTTGCACATCATGAAATGGACCCTTTCCTTTCAGACTGTACACAGGGGACATCTGGGTGTTGTTCCAGATCTGAATGCACAGTGAGGGACAAAACTCAAAGCTCTTACCATTCTAGTGTGATACAATAAGGTATGTTGTACCCACATTTCTGGAACATCAAGGCAGAAACCGTTGCCCAGAGGATAAAAAGTGCAGGTAGATGATGTGACACGTCATGACCAGCCAGCAAAGGTAGCTCTGGAAAACATTTGGGTGAAATAAGGCCAGGAATCTTTTATTTGTTTTTTGCTTTGATGACATTACCTAAGCAACAAGGACGTATTTGAAAGTATGGGTTATGGTCTTGTTGGGAGTTAATGGGATGGTAACTGTGGGATGGTGATTGTGGGATCATGATTGTGACAGCTGTTCTCCCAGGAGGTCTTTCACACAAGACCAAAAAATTTGTCAAATTCCACATCATATGAGTAACCCCAGGAATGGTGCACCTGAACACACTGACGTATTTGTTGGGTAGGAAGTGTCCAAAGAGTTTGCCTTTGGTGCAGTTAATTAGCCTAGTAAGAGCTTGCAAAGTTAAGAGACGAAATGATGCTCTGCAGTTTTTGCTCAATGATCTGCACAATGTGGTTGCACTGGGAAATTATGTGTGAGCTTGGAAACAAATGCAGTCTACCCCAGCTGTCTGCCTGTGCATCATGCACACACTGCAAACTCCACAAGCTCTTTGTCATGACTGCTCCTGAGTCTGCTAAACTGCCCTTCCTGTTCCTTCTCAAATTTAAAGATGGATCTGCCCTTCCCTGAACCTTCTTATTTACCTTGTTTGGTTTTTCTCTCACAGTCTTGGCAGCCCTGCAGGGATAAGGTTGCTAATGAAGATGCAGAATTTCAGTGCCAATGTAGTCAGAAAAAAATGCACTTAATTATTATCCAAATACTATTAGCAATGCCAACAACACTGCTTTTATGACAAATTATAATGGGGTTCCTAAATCTGCTTTCAGGTTATCTTCAGGCTGGTGAGCTATTTTCCAGCACACTCAGCCTTGTTTCCAGACTGCTGCCCTGGTGTTTATAGTCAGCAGGTAAACAGAGAATGAGAGGATGAACAGGAAAGGTGAATAATTTGTCATAAATTCCTGCAAATTACATTGAACCTGGAGGATTATATAATCCCTGGGGCACAAAGCAGAAGACAAAGGGGTTTTGTACCAGCTGACAATCTAGATAGGCAATGCTGTTACCAACACTGTAAGAAGGTTTATTTCTATTTCTGTAATTTCAAGTAGGTCTTAAGTACAAGGCAAGTATCTCTCACGTTTGCTGCCTGCACAGCTCTGAATTTCATGAAGTCCAATGTAGTTCTTAGACATTTAAGGAAGGAACTTCTAAACCAGCAAAGTAAGAGCTGAGCTCTATTCAGAAATACAGCAAAAACAACTTCTGTAGCTGTCATCTGTCTCCAACTCTGCTTCTCTTGGCTTTGTGTGATAGAGAGCACCATGACCTTCTTCCACACACCCAAAAGAAAGGATATTTTGCTTTAAAGAAACCTTTCAACTTTTCTTTGACATCCCCAAGGTGCCTAAATAACAGAGTCAAGTCATCCAACCTTGAAGTCAATTTATCCAGTCTTGATTTTTCCAGACTCACATACCAATATGAAAAGAAATACTGGCTCAAAGTCAATAGGTTTATGCATGCACTCAGGAAGATTTAAGTCAGTGTCGAACACAAGTACTTGATTTCAGGTTTAGCTGAGTACAATCAAAACTCTTGTCAGATAAAAGTCTTTAATTAGATTTATTTTTTATCCATGCTATTTCTACGGTAACACTTATATTATCCATGGGAGCTGGTAATATCATTCTCCTTGCAGCATATTTACACTCCAACAAGCTCCTGTGTCAGTAAATGCACCCACACAGAGCACATCAGTTGCCACCATCCCACTGCCAAGAGCCAAAACAAAAGAAAAAGGGCAAAGCTGTTGGTATATTTTTTCCAACAAACTGAAGAAAAAGAGTCAATCATGAGAGCAAATGATTGCCACTCCATGAGAGATAGGAAGATTGCAGCTGCAGAATGTAAAAGTATTTCATTGACCTGTTGTTGGTCTGAAAAGATAAGGGGCTTTCTCTAGAAGTGCTTTAAAAATACACACACATGCACAGAAGGGTAATAGAAAGCTAAAAAAGTTCAGTTCCAAGAGTTTATATCAGCAGAGCTGTGATCTCTTCATGTGACCAGGGAGATGTTGTACTCATCTCATTGCTGGTCGAGGAGTTTCTGGATGTCTAGGAAAAGGAGAGTAAGCCCTGTTAATTAAGTGTGGGAATGGGGGAAACGAATCAGTAAGAAATAAAGCAAGAGAGGTAATCAATGAGGAAGGAGGATTTTGCTGGTAGGATGCAATTAGACTTTGAGGAAAAGGACACAGAGCGATTGATCATACGGTAGCTCCCTGGCTATCCAGAAATATTTTGCTCCACTCACTGTGAGGGCATAAATGTGGTAAACGTGGCAATCCTGCAGTCAAAGTTTTGAAACAGAAAGAAGTTGACACAGGTAATTGTATTGAAGGGGAAAAAAACTAAATATTGAAAACACTGACATGTATTGACAGTCACAGAATCTTTCCATTGGTTATCGAGAAAGAGAAAAAATGCAATAATGAACAGAGATAAATGCTGAATTTTCTAGTATGGCCTTAAATAACATAGAAGAATTGTGAAAAAATGGTTTCTCCTCAGCAAGACTGGTAGGATCAGGAAGCATTTTTGATGAAAAGAATAAACAAATACGTAAAAGAAATAAAAATTGATTAGGTGTAGAAAAGCACTAGATTTATTTTTGTGCAGAATCCATGAGGCAGCCTGTACCTGACGCAGTTGCCTCCCTTCAAAGCTTTTGTGGGTGGAGATCCATTGAAATGGGATGGAAGGTGTGTGAAAAGTGGAAGTCTGGTTGGAATGGTTTCGGACCCAAATCTCACCATGTGATGTGAGCTCACATTTTAATATTGAAGCCTGTTCTGGCCCTGGCAGGAGGCCAGGACACTGCTGTGGCAATGTCCAACACCACTGTGCCTATTATATGGGGTGGTCTCAAAAACTCATAACTATCAGCTCAGTTGTTTATAAACAACTAATCCAAGCCCTATATTTTTGTAGAAAGTGGATTAATCTAATTTTCCACTTCCATCAAGCCAGTACCCCTGCTGGATTATTCTTCACATAGGCTCTGGATTTTTAATTTTTTTTTTCTTTTTCCTTTTTTTTTTTTTTTTTTTTTTTTAAATCCTTCAACACTATATGATAAATGACCCCAAAAGGTAAACCACTGGGGGCACAGACCAGACTGGGGGAGGATATTACAGGACATAAATGGAAAGAAGAAGCTGTAAATTCCTAATATGCTGACTTCCTTCCTTACCTTCACCACTGGGGCTCCCAGGATATATTGCTGCCATTGAGGAAGTCACCTCTGAAGCTGAAACCCAGAAATGGCAAGTGCTGTGTTCTCCTTGCAAGTTGTTTTCACAGAGGTATTTATTTGTTTTCCATTCTAGCAGGGCAGCCACAGCAGTTCATTCTGCTTTTCTTCTCCTTGAAATTAATGTTGTGAGCAAATGAAAAAAGTCACACCTGAAATATTTCTCCATCTGTAAAAATAGGAATAATAACATCTCCATCACAGGAGTGTTGTACATCCCAATTAAGGGTTTGGCACTCTCTGAGGCATCTTCTCTCTCTCAGTGTCGCTTGATCAGCCCTCAGTTCCCTGTCCAGGTATTTGCACAGGAACTGATCCTCAGCAACTTCTCAGATGCCTTGATTTTGTTTAAAGCTGGTTGACTAAAGCTCCTGTCTATCCTCCAAATTTCTAATCTCTAATCCTGTAGATCTTGAATTTTACTCTGACAAAGACCTCAGAAGAAAATTCAAAATTTTAAAGACATGTCTATGTGGCACTTGGGAACATGGTTCAGAGGTGTGCTTGGCAGGGTTAATGGTTGGACTTGATGATCTTAGAGGACTTTTCCAGAGTAAATAACTCTGTGATTCTAATCACTGTAGACCTTGGGTGCTGCTAGGTGATATCCCAGGGCTGTCCAAGGGGGAGGATGTTCACACCATGCTCCTTCAGCTGAAGGACCCATAGAGAGCCAATGCCCTGTGTCCTGTGCTCTCTGCATTCAGAACCTGGCCACCCTCCCTGCATCTTTATGGAAATTATTTGAAACAGACTTTTTCCCCCCCTTTTTCTTATGCTTCCTTCAAGCTGACGTGAATTTGGATAATTTTTTTTGCAGGTTGAATTCTTCCTTTCCAACATGAAATGTGACATCTGTTGACAGCTGGGTGATATTTTCTTGACAGGAATGGGCTTTTTTGGGGGAAAGAGGAATCAATTTTTGTGTCATGAAACATTTAACAAATTTACTTTGCTTTCTCTGAGGATCTTGTGCTGAACAAATTTCATAAAAAGCACTTAGATTTGTGTTGACTTTACAACATAAAAATAATATCATGACATCTTAGTGAGCATTAGTGTTGTGTAATGGAAGTGCATATGGGCAAAAGATATTTAATAAGAAAATTTTTTAAAGACACTAAACCTAGATTAAAAAACAAAACAAAGCAAAAACCAAAAACCTGTTTCTTACAGCACTCTTCTCAATGAACATTTTAATGCTGTAATATCCTCCACCATTGTGGACTAGAGTCAATTACAGTTCAGATTGAAGACAATTTTCTTCAAAAATTAGCGGGAGAAGGGATGTCAGCAGCATCTTTTCTCCCTGTTTGACAAGCATGCTGCAGCTTTTCCAGGGCAGGACAGGAGTGCTCCCTTCCCTGTCTGTGCTTTCTGCCCCTCACTGGAAAAGGCACCCAGTGAATGAGGGTAGAGACACTGGTTTCCTATTTCATAGACATCCTTCTTTTCAAGGGATGCTGTCTCTGCCATCCTGCACTGGACTAAATCACAGCTCCACCATGCTTTGGTGTAAAACCAGACCAAGGAAGGGAAGAATTCAACCCCTGTCTCTGAGGAGTTCCCAGTAACACTATTTTGCCTGTGGCAATGGTTTACTTTCGAGGTCACCTTTCTACAAAATGTACTTTCAATAACTCTGTGCTGTTTTCCAAATATTTGGAATATATTTGCAGCAGTTCAGGGGAGTCAGGACTGTGAGAAAGCAAATGAGACACCCATACCATCTTTGAACATCACAGTTTAAATATCCTTTTTCCTACTCAGTTGCATATCTACGTGCACTTTAAATGGAATGTATTTTTCACTAAAATTCAGTATTTTTCAAAATTAGACCCAGTTTCACATGGCAGTGTGAGCAATATGAGTGGTAGTGGAATGAGGACACTTCCCACCAGCCCACCTGTCCCTTCCAGAGGGTCCCAGTGCTGTGCTGAGCCCCAGCTGCATCCCTTCTTGCACCCTCCTGCCAGCATTCCCAAACTGCTGCTCCCAGCACCTCTTTGCTATGGTGGTTCCTCCCCCTAACAAATGTGAGCACCTTGGTGAATGTCAGACCAACCCTGACGGGATGAAAACCCTCAACAAAAGGATGATGATTACAGACCCATTAGGCCAACCTGTAGCGAAAGCGCTGTGACCAAATGTTCAGTACTTAGGGTGCCATAAATTTTCCTAAATGGGAAAACAGTGTTTTAAGCAGGCTCGCACTTATTCTGGGTCAGGGTCATTAGTGAAGGATTCTCTCCTGCTGTAACTCAGGGAGCAGAAACAGGTTGTATATTTTGGGGTTGCTTCATTTTTACTTTTAAAAGATGGTCTCAAGCCAAAAAGCCTGGATGTGAACTCAAGCTTTGAATCCAGGTTTGGCACTATCAAAGTTCCCTCTAATAGGCAAGGGCAGTGGAACATAGGAAATGTTCCTTTTGCATTTGAATTTCAAACATCCATCTGAAAGATCTGGATCCTTGATTTTTGATTCACTAAAGATGCACAGTATCTGTACACAGGATAACAATTTTGGTTTGCACCTCTTTGATATGTGGGGAGCATAAGTTGTTTTATGTTAATTTTTTTGTCCTTGTTTTCAAGGCAGGATGGGGTTCTGAACAAGCTAGTCTAGTGGAAGATGTCCCTGCCCATGGCAGGGGGTGTGGTATGAGATGATCTTAAAGGTCCCTTCCAACACAGACCATTCTAGGATTCTATGATTCATAAAGTAAGAGAAGTGTAGTATTTTCACAGCAGCAATTAATATTAAACATGATATATATATAATTGATGGAGATGAGGACTGTGTAAATGAAGCCTGGGGTTTATTTTTCTTGGAGGGGTTTGTGTCCTTCATCCAAAATTGATTTGCTTTGCCCTGACTTTGCTGCACCACATTAAACTCACTGGCACTGAACCCACTGCCCTGTGCCTTTGTGGGGATGAACAGTACAACCTCCATGAAGGAAAGAGCAACCTGGAGAGAGGGACAGAGTTATTGATGTCTGTCCTGTAGTAAGAGAAAATGATACCCTCTGCAGCCTCCACTGGGTCCTCCAGAGCGGCTGGACATCACTCAGATATTTCCCTGTAGGAACATCCAAATGGAAATCTTGGCCTCCTACAAGAAACTATAGGTAATAAAAACCAGATTAGTCTTTGGGTACCATTCTGCTATGATTAATAGTGGAAATAGTGAAAATCTTTTTTTATAATAGTCCACAGGGTTGCTAAGGTTGACACAAGTGTACCTGAATGTTAACTTTGGACAATTTTTTCCTGTGTACTGCAGCTTTTTGTCAGCTGTATCAAGAGTTACTGTTCAGCTCTGGTCACCAGAGGGATAGGCAAAACAAGCTGAACAATAATAGAGACATTTGTGCAATTTCAACCACTCTTGCCTTTGCTTCTTGAGTGACAAGTGGCAGGAAGCCAACTTTTCAGTGAGTGTTTGGAAAGAAGGGACGAGCTCATTGTACTGCCGTTCAAAGCATGCCCACGGGTGAGGGAACGGAACAATTCACCACTGCTGGAAGGCTGAGAGGGGACACGATCTCCTCCCTGAATACAGCATGGAGCTGAACGCTGGCAACGAGGAAGAGCTGCTGAACTTAATCATAATATTGGCACAAGAGTAAAACAAACAGCATAA
The DNA here is from genome assembly GCA_013397915.1 of Daphoenositta chrysoptera. Classification (NCBI taxonomy): domain Eukaryota; kingdom Metazoa; phylum Chordata; class Aves; order Passeriformes; genus Daphoenositta; species Daphoenositta chrysoptera. The sequence continues at coordinate 958,360 of VZRO01004341.1, forward strand.
ATGTTCATTAATAAATGGAGCTGAAAATCGGAAGGGTTTTAACTATTACAAGAGTAAAGTTATGGAATCATGTTTAGATTTAAGTCCACATATCAGCAGAATTTCATTCCTAGAGATGCCCCCACTGTATTTATCGGAGTTCTCTCATTCCTTTCTTTAAAATGAAAAAATGACTCATAGAAATGCTCTATTGACATGGTATCAGTCCCACGAGCTTGCCATGTTCTGCTGAGAAATAACTATAGTTCCACACTTATCCACCTCAGTGTTACTCTTAGATTTGCTCATTTTCTCTCCGTCTTTTTTTTTTTTTTCCCTTTACTTATATTCCTGCATGAAATATCTTTCAAAGATTAAATAAATTGCTATCCAAAAGGCAACACTACAATTCTATTTATACTCCCAGGTTCTTCACCAAAACTCAGTAGTACAATGGAGTTTCTAAAAGTGAAAGAATTTGCTTTTTTTTGTAAAATATGTTAATATAGAAAGGCTTTTTAAGGAGAAGGAACTTGAAAGACTCTCTAATGCTCTATTATTATCTAGTCCATTAAAAGGGTACCACAGCAGCATACCTTGCTGACGGTGCATATGACTACCTTTTTTTTTTTTTTTTTTTACTTTAGGACATATAAGGAAAAATGAATTACACTATCAGGCATTTCACAAAATGGTTCTGGGGAAAGATTAAGCTTCACCTGTGCGTTTCCCTGAAGCACAGTCATTTGTGTACATACACGAAGCAAAATACACCTCTACAATACTGGGTCATTATATACAACGGTTTTCCACTAAATAAACACTCGGCAAATGGGCAATTTTGCACCTTTGCTGTTTTCCTTTTTTTTTGCTTGAAGGTTTATTTTAGTTATTCTTCTTCATACCCAGTGAATTATCATTTGACTGAAGGACTGGGGAGCCTCTGCAGGTATTTCAGCTGGGAATATTGAAACAGAGTCTGGTGTGTTGCCATGATTTCTGCATCTGTCTCAGTGAGCACGCAAGCAGAAAACAGGATCTGCCACCCCACTGGGTGCTGTTGGATTCCTTAGGGCTGTACCCCTGTAGCTGCTGGGGATCTCTGGGGGTTACAGAAATATGAGGGGCATAGACCACAGGGATGGGAAGTAGTTTCAGCCCTCACAGATATTGCCACGATATTGCCCTCTTCCTCTGTCAACAAACATAATAACTCTTACATACTTTAATCACTGGGGATTTTTTCTCCAATGAGCCAAATTAAAAAAAAAAAAAAAAAAAAATTGCACTCACACACATGCACAGAGATATCTGCTGATATTAATCAGACAAGATATTGCATATGCTCCGAGCCATGATAACTTCTTAGTCTCCAAAGGCAGTTACAGAAGTTGTGATCATTATTAAAGGAGAAGAAAGGAAAAAGAAAACAAGAACCTCAAACTGTCAAAGCTTCAGAAAGACATTTCTGAAGATTTCTGGAGGTCTCTGGGAGGCAATGGGGAGCACAGCTTCCGCAGGGTGTTCCTCCGAGGAAACACACAGCACTCCACCCAGCACTGTGCTGTGCTCACGTGGCGGTGAGTGGTACCGAGGCTACATAAACCAGTATTCCATGGAATTTCAACTGCTCCCTTGCTTTGAAGCAAAGGCTGCAAACATATGGTTAGGAATCTTTTCCACAGCCTTTTCTCAGAAGGTTTTAGCACAACGCAGCTCTGGACGGATCCTCTCTGGATGTGTTTAGTATCCAAGACTCAAAGAAGGCAGAGCTTTGCTCTGCAGGCCATGCCCTCGGTGCCACATTTTGGGGCTCAGTGTGGGGCACAGGAGGCATAGAACAAACCAGGGAAAAATCACCCCTTTTCAATCTTTATTTTGTTTTAAGAAAACTGCACACTGCCAGAAATCAAAGCATGAAAAACATCTGTGTTTTCTCATTTTTGTAGAACTGTTATTCTTTGAGTTCTGTCTGATGCATATCCCACGCTTATATTTTTTTAATATTTTGCACCTTTTTAATTGAAAGATATTACTTCTATCATTTTTAAGTGTTGCTTATCTTTCTGCCATTGTAAGATTATTGAAGCTTAGAGGAGAAAAAGCAGTAACCATGAGATTTTTGAGGTGGATGAAATAAACCACAAAAAGAACCTGTAACCAGGTATTACAGCAGGGAGAAGCATCAGACAGGTGTACCATCCCCGAGAAGTCAGTGAAAGGAGAGAAGTGACAGGACAAATTAGGTTCTATAAATTAAAATGTAGAGAAACTCTTACTAAGCATCTTGAATGTCTCATGAAATAAGAGGTCACTGAAAGATTGTTCTTGCTTGTCTCAATAGGAACCCTTCAAACTCAAACACCTGCCTTGTGCTGTAGGATGATATATCTATTCCTCCATTACAACTTCCACACTTTTGCTTTGCATCTCTGTCAAACATTGAACACAGCATCTTTACTCATTACCTTATAAATCTGCTGCAGTAACCTACGAGTCATGAAATTGTCAACGTGTATTTATGGAATAGGTCTATTTTATCAGGGCTTTTTTCTTCTGCATCATTTAGTGGTTGTAGACTGATACCGATTGAAATTCAGAAACATTTTCTGTAAATATATGTTTATCTTGCTGTTATTTAAATATATGAGAGTGTACTCTGTGTGTGGCTCCTGATACTTACATGTAAATTTCTTTTAAAAAGATGACTAAGCCAATTTAAACTGAATGTAAAGAAAACAGTTCTTTGCATGCCAAATTTCAGCCAGAAAGGATTTTAATACAGAACTCATAGACTCACAAACCCTCAGAAACAGTATTTATAATGGAAATTTTGACAGCACCTTCAGTACAGCAGTGAAAATAACACCACCATAATGAAAAAGAAATGATGATAAACAGAATATATTATAAAGTAGAGTCTAACAAATTCATAGCCTTTAGTTTTGTCAGCAAGCTGGCGAAAGGCAGTGAAATACAAAACAAGCCTTAGCTTTTAAATGAGAGCAGCCCGAACAACAAAAGGGCTCCTTTAAAATAGATTAAGAAAATATAATACCACCCTTACTGCATAAAGTACTATTTTCATTAGGAATCTTAATTCACAAATTAACACTAAGAGCACTTAGAACAGAAGAGGTGAAAAATGTGGCTATCTGTCATTTTGGTAGCGTATTTCCTTCAAAAAGACATTCTCATTACATTTGCTGGGCAGGTTTGCTAATGCCTTTTGTTTAAATATTCATATGTGGGCTTTTGAGCCTGACTCCTGTGAAGAGAGACAGAGCCTGAGAGCTCCTGCTGAAGCGGTTCTGAGATCCGTGGCACAACAGGGGGACAGACACAGGGGGATGTCCTGTCCTCCCTCCCGTGGCATCCTGGTGCCTGCTCACACCTGAGCACGCCTACCCACACACATCTGTGCCCACAGGCTACTCAGGAGCCTGGCCTCTGCTAAAATTTCCAAACCAAATACTGGGCACCATCCCTTCCCATACTTTTTAACCACATTTCTCTATTACTTCCAAAGGTAGTGGCAGAGGATGGGTTCCAGTGGTGGAATGCTGGGGAGTTGGGGATAGAAATCTTCCCTTGGCCGGTGCCACACCAAAATAGCATCTCCATGTGAAGGCAAGGTGGAAACACTCCCATAGAAATAAGTGTGGCTTTTCATCAATTTTTATTGGCATGAATACAATTATTAGCTTGCATAGTGAGCCTGCCTGTGTAATAATACGTTAAACATGGGATCAGGCATTCTTCTATTGATGGAAAAAAATTATATTTAGTGAAAACACAAGTCTACAATAGAATTTGGGTTTTGTAAAAATGCGGACGGTAAAAGACACGACCTGGACACTACTTGGTTCCCATATTTCATCTGCCTAATGTAATGCAGTATTTGAAAAATAAAGTGTAAGCCACACATTTCAGACCAAGGATGCCCTCCCTCTCCACTTGGAGTTGGGGGCTTGGAATTGGGTGGTCTTTAAGGTCCCTTCTGACCCAAGCCATTCTATTCCATGTAAAACTGATGCTCCTGATTTTACAATGTCTTTCATTTTCCTTTCAAAACAAATATCAAGGTTAAACCACTAGGGATATGCATTGCTTCCTCTTACTCCCAGAACCCCACTACAAAGCATTGCTGTTTGTGGGCTAATACGAGCTGAGTTCTTTAAAGCGAAGAAGTTGGTGGCCTCCTATATAATTTTGTAAATATAAAGGGATAAATTTTATTGGCTTTACTTTTTTGTAACTTTACTCTTCACTTCAGCACTATCTTCTATGTCAATTTATATAATGCCTCTCTCTAGCATGTTGGCAATATATTTAGTAATCAGAGAAGCCATCTTTAAGCTCTCTATTAATTTGCTCCTGAGCAGTGTCCTCTTCACACTCCCAGCTGTGTCCATCAGGTTATCTGAATTTCATGCATGATCCATACTATGTGGAATATCTCGGCACTTGTCCCTCAGCCTGTAAGTCCTCGTAACCTTGGCAAGGTGTTTCTAGCACTTCAAAGTGCTGTATCATCTGTCCTATCCATGGATTTAAATTAAACCATCTGCATTGCTATTCTTGGCCAAGACATGACAGCTCCGAGGATGAGCCCTGAGGGCAGTGATGCTGGGCCAAGGTCACCTCCAGACTCCTGGGGACCACAGCTGGTCAGGGGACAGCGAGGAGCCCCTGCCCCTCAGGTTCAGCCCCTCTGTTGGTGCCTCTTCCCATGACACTGGGAACTGCTTGAGCAAAGCAGTAACCTCTGCAGGGATCTTACAACAAGCAAGGTGATAAACAGCAAAAACTGGGCTTTTAAATATCACTTCACATGCTAACCCACTCAGCAGCTGAGAAATAAAACTTCCATTCATTAGGGTGTACCTGGGGAACAACAGGCTCTTCTCCTTTTTGGTTGCTGACAATTTCCTTCAGCACTAACCACATTAGCCACACATTATGTTCCATCTCTAATTTTCTATTAACTCATAACACTTTCTGGCCTCAGATGACCTAACCTGGATTCACTCTTCATTTGAATTGGAAGCTTTCTTGTCTGGGAGCACTGTGGGTGACACATCAGTTAATCAGTTTCTAGCTTCTCTGATAAAATCTTGGAGATATTTTCCACCCAGCACACCTAGTATGCTTAGGTTTTATAAATATCAAAACAGCTAGAAATTAACACAGAATTTTATTTCACCGTGAATTTCAGCTTGTGCAGCCCTCTTCTCTTTGGCTTTATGATACATGCCTGTCTTGAGCAGAATACAGTTCTTAATCCCCTGTCTTGCTCATATTACTCCTCCTGCATTCTCTGCTGTGTCAAACATAAACTTCTTGTTCCCTCCTCCAAAGCCATGTTGTACCCCCACCTCCGATCAGACCAGACTGCTGAACTCCATTTTTAAAGGATTCATTTTTCAAGTTGGCACTTCGATGCTTTCTCCCATACCATCACTCCCTCTTTGCAGGAGCTTCCCTTAAACATGAGAAAAAATAACTACTCCTCCTCCAGAATGTCCCTCAAACCTCTCTTTTCATGAAGTGACTGTTTTTCATTGGCTATGGCCACACTGAGATGTACTACCTCCTGTGTTAATCAATATTACCTCATTGCTTCCTCGTATTCACTGTTCTTTTTTATTTATTTCTACATTCTTGCCTGTCTTACTTTGAGATTAGAAAATCATCTTTATGTCCTGCATGTTCACCTTATTTAGATAGCTGCCCACCCCTATGATGAGGTCTCATAGGCAATATAGTGACACTAAAAATAAAGAGTTATAGGCTTATAAAGATGTCTGTGAATCGGAAGCACTCTCCTAAAGGGAGCAGAGCAGAAATTTACTGGTAAACATTAAATCTCAACTGTTCTCTGATTTTAAAAAGATGGTGCACCCAGACTCGGATGGAGATGTACTGGTGAGCAGCATGTGGTTTTTCATTAAGTATAGAGATATACTTTGAGTTATAGCCATGACTTGACTCATGTTTTATTGGAGAACAGCACAGACCCTCGATAGGATTCATCTCTAGGTAAATATTCCTGTCTCTGTGAGCCCAACATTTCTCCCAACAAGAGGTCATACTTTAGTGCTTTTTTCTGGAAGCAGACAAGGAAGCAAATTCCCAAAATGCTTTTCTTCCCTCTTCTTCAGGACAAATGTTTCTTCGTTGAATACTACATATAATGTAGCATATGTACTTGAATATGGAAGAGTAAGTAATACAAGGCTCCCCACCTTTTACCCGTCACTGTCTGCAACCATTAGGATGAAAAATTGTCGTTGTTTTCCCATCTTACACTGCTCTGCATAATAACTAATACAGGATAGGCATGGCAGGAGACACAGGATGCATCACTGTAATACATTTTAGAGACAAAACTTTACACTGTGTTATTGACTAAAATGCCCCTGTTAAATTGGTGATGATACCACCTCCTTTTTATCTTAAGGACAAAAAAAGTGGTAAGCTCGTATATTTTTTTAATTCTTCCTTACATGTAGAGATGATGGAATGCCAAAGAAAATCATGCAAACAAAACCCTCATCAGTCAGTCCTGGAGGCCAGCCAGGGACTGGATAATTTGGACAAGACCATGATGGTCTGCATGAAGGAATGGGAACGAGGTACTGCTTCCAGGCTTTGTAAAATGGCTGTAGACAGTCTGTCCCTTTTTTTAAATGCCCTTCTTTTTTTCTTTTCTCTCTCACACTGGAAACATAACCTAATATTTTTTGCCTAGTTCATTGGGAAACAAAGTCTTGAGAAGAAGAATGAGAAAACCCATGTTTTGCTGTAATGCTGTTATGCTATTGAGCCATAATATTATGGCACAAAAACACACCACTTAAGAATCTGTTTTTTAAGAGCAGCCAGGATTTTTAACCTCGTCTCAAAATGCATGAGAGACCTCTTAAATATATTGCCTTAGCACATAGCAAATCTATTCATTTAGCAGTTGTATCAGACATATTTCTTTGTCAGCCACCCATTTAAGACGGGATCATCTTAAAAGGCACTGACATAAATTGTTGTGCAGAAGATCGATCAGTTTAAAAGGTTTTTCCTTTTAACAGATCAGATATCTATTATATCTCACCATTTGGCATATGGAATTTCCATTGAATAATTTCAGTGTTTAATCACCTCTTTAAACATATACTCATTTAAAAAGATTTCCCCCAGATTCCATGATCACGTCTTACTGAAACGAGTTTTACACTTGTGTGTTTTATCATACAGATGTGGCCAAATGGCCAGGACATCCTTCCTAAGAAACCAGTTTAATCAGCTGGGAGAGGCTTTTGGTGCAAAGACAGGGGTTACTCAGGTGAAGCAAGGAAAAGCAGTTTTACAAGGTCACAAATTATCAAGATTTTGCTAATTATTCCTGAGCATACAGGTGAGCATTACACACCTCTAGAAATCATGGCAGGGCAGCTGGTTGGATACCATCCTCCCCATGTTAATCACTAAATCAATTCCTACAGATGTGCAAAGGAGGGCACATGAACTATTGCTCTTTACTGCTCTGAAAATCACACTTTTTGACAGATACATAATTGCTATTGTTTCTTGAAATTAGTTCATAAGACAGATGCTGAAAACAGCAATCTGGTAAATAACTTTAATTGAATTCTAAGGGCAAAATTCTGCAAATCATTATTCCCATTGGGGAAAACCTTTTTCTATAAAAATTCCATTGATTTGGCTGAGATTACTATTGAGGCTTACATCAGGTGCCACACAAGCAAACAACAGAGCAGAACTTCACTTGAGCACTGAAACATGGCACCAAAGTTTCCTTCTCAGGGTATCTCCATCTTGCTCAGGCTGAGGGACTCCATCCTTTCCCCCAGACCGCCAGTGCTTATTCTATAGGGATATCAGAGAGGTTGGATGTGCTAGTGCTGACCATCCATAACAGTAATTTTGTTTCCTTCCTGTCTGGGGACAGTCTGGAGACCAGAGCGAGTTCTCACAGCCAGTGGCCATGATCCATTTCTTCTCTGGAAGATGACCATCCAATTCCCAAACAGTCATCCAGCTTTAATAGCAGCTTGTATATTATAACTAGTGCATAACAAAAGCATAACATTTCAGCAGTAGACTTCGTTTATACTGTTTCTTCTGTATGAATCCCAAGTATTTATTTTTTCTCCTTGACCTGATAAAAGAATTATTTGACAGCTCTACAAACTTCAGACTCGCTGAGAATTAAACAAACTAACTGCAGTAGAACTATGATCTCATCAGCCTCCTACACATTTACTTTTGTGTTGTACTCATTTATATTGCATGCCTAATTAGTCAGGGGATATGACAATTATAAAATTAAACTACCAATAGACTTTCTTGTGTTCTTAAAGCTCAGAATAAAAGAAACTGAATCAAAAAGAAAGGATTATGAATCAGAAACTTGCTGGAAATTTTATAACCACAGTCCTTCCTATTTAGAAACCACTCAGTTATCTTTTCAAGCCCACCAATGAATTTTTAGCCTAAGCCTCACAGCAAACCTAGATTTATACCACTGCAAGGGATTTTTTTTATTATTTATAGTTTGTTTTCTCTTGAAAGACATATATAGAAATTTTAAAAAGCATTTCCATTTTTATTCCATTTTTTTTAGCATGCTTCCATAATCTAATATTTTACAAGAAAATGTCACATTGCAGATGAGTTAGACAGATTCATAGAGTTTTGAAGGCAAGAATATCTCCATATGAATGGAATTTCAAACCCAAACTCAGACATTATGCTGTAATTCCCTCTGAAGATTCTCTTTCACATACGACACATTTAATAACAACCTGAACTGACTCCATGTTTCTAAAACTAGGCAATTTTTAGTATTCCAATAGCTACTTACAGAGGAGATGTGCACTCCACATACAATGCACCGATGTTCTCATTCCCCTGAACCTCTTTTCTCCACTAGGACTGTGCTCTTCTTTGAGCTCCTTGTTGACTGATACAAATTCTTTTTCAATGTTTATTGATTGCATTTGACACAAATGTCTGCTGGGGACAAAAACTGCATAACTCAATGAAGATTCATTTTCTAAAGCCACTGGCCTCTCAAGTAACACAAGGGACACTTGTACCTAAAATTATTTTCTTCATCCTTGAAAATTCTTTTTTGTTATCTCTGACCTTTTTCAGTTTGTGTGCATACAATTGTGTATGTACCAAATCCATCTGAAGAGTCAGAAGGAATGGGACTCTTTTCATGCTTTTGTTGTATTTTCTGGACTCTCAGCACAGCCCTTCAGAAGTCAGCAGACGTCCTTCATAGGAGGTCTCTTTAGGAGTCAATGAGTTTGTTTTAGATTCCTATGTTATATTCTGTTCTCCTCACAGTCAGGACAATGTTAACTGCAGCTTGAACTATAAGGGGAGTAGAAGTCCTCCAACCTCTCAGAGCTTTCAGAGCTGCTCAGAGTAGTTAGAACTTTCTCAGAGGCTCCTGGACCCCCTGGGCAGGCACAAAGAAAAGCATCCTGAAAAATCCTGTCCAGGGGCTCCATAACTCCAGAAAATCCATATGTCAGAGGTCACAGAGAGCAAATACATTTGTTCTGCATAGGTCAGACAATCTGTGTGCTAAAACTGATAACAAATAGTCATTTTTGTTTGCTCTTTGTCCAGTGAGAGAGGATGAATTGGCAACCAGACTACCCACAAAGCTATCTGCTTTGCATACCTTCATAGACATATTTTCCCTCTCCTTGTAGATTTCCAGCTTCTCTCCTGCTGGATTTTAATAGAATTGGTTGAAGGCTCTATTTCAGTTGTGTTCCAAGTGGCTCTTGGGAGGCACTGGCGAGGGGATTTTGCTGTTTCTGGGTCTTGCTCTCCTTGAGCCCCTGAGGTAGGTGCACACTTTGTGAGCTCAGGGTGACTGTTCTCCCACCCAGAGAACTGCGGGTGTTGTCAATGAACCCCACAACTCATTGTCCCATTGCCACATCATTGAGCAGACTCTTCTCTTCTGCACCTGCTCCAGGCCAACACACGTTCAAATAACCAGTTTATGTTACACCTGTTGGGTTTTCCTGGGGAGCCTCAATTTTGTCACTGCTCTCAGAATGTTCTTACTATACATCCCTACTACTTGATCATATTCCTTCCCATTGCTTCTGGGATTATATTGTTTCTTACTGTCCAGTACAACTGCAATGGTGCAATCTGAGAAAAAATAATTACAAACAATGCCTCCAAATGCCTAGCAAACTTTTTTCCTACATTGTACTTACTATGTTGTTTTTGTCAGCCCTTGAATATTTTTTTTCCTTTCATATTACTTTATGGAATATATATACTTGACATGAGATCTATCAGTGTGTCTGGCTCTTCAGCAAATGTTCTAACCATGAGCACAGAAAACAACTTGCTGAAATATTTTACAAACATTGTCCCTCTGGTTTTCTATTGGAGTACCACTCACAAAAAAATTAGAAAGAACTGAAAGCAATCTATCAGGAGAATGGAACAAATGCAGTTGAAGGAAAAAGATCTGTGTTTGGGGACGTTTGTATTAGACTATTGGGGCTTTAGTTATGTGCCCAGGCAGAGTACATGCCCTAATAAAGCAGATAAAGCAGTGAGATTTTGAATTAGTTCCTTCAGGTTACAATTTTTATTGGCAGGTGCAATGAGTTATGTGGCACTTGTTATGTACTAATGATGAACAGCACTTTCATGTACACAAACAAGGTGATTTTGCAAACAGATGCATGGCACATATTGGGAATTTAGAATATAGCATTAAAGTTTCATCTCAAACAACACCAAGTCTACATTGTAGGACACTTTTCCAAAAAAAAAAAAAAAAAAGCATTAGTAGGAAGTCCTATAGCCCCTCTGTGAAGAAGCCAAGCAGGTAATAGCTCCTAATCACAGAGAAGGAAGAATCTCTTGAATAATCAAAGGAGATTTTTGCCTACTTAGTATTTCAGAATTGTTTCTAACTTGGGGAAAACATTAAGACCCCCTCAGGAAAAGCTGGCATACTGTAATGCAAAGGCAGGATAAAGATTAATACATGTTTTCAAATATATATATAAGAACAAGTGCCGGCAGAATAAGAATTCAAACATTTCCTGTATTATGCTTGAAGGCATTCAAGCTGCCAGCCAACAGATATAACGAGAGACTTCCCATTTTGCTATTATATTGTTGTGCTGTATGGGGTTTTTTTCTGAAGCATCTGGTATGGGTTATTGTCAAAACCCTACTTTGAGCATCGCTCTGGCTTAACATAAGAATTTCTATGCTCCTGAAACTGGGGCATTCTAATTATCTTTCAACATTACAGTGCTGTGCTACCAAACCCACTTTAATCTATAGTAATAACAGAAAAGAATCTTAAGCCAAAACACTGTTTACAAGTTGACACAAATGACCCAATCTTTGCAAAGAGCCGTGGTGGAAAAAGTGTGAAAAATGTACTTCACAGAAGCATCCTTGGCAGAAGACGTGAATTCAGTGAAAAGGTTTAAAACATTTCAACGAAAGCCTGAATTGGATGACAGAGCTGCAAGAAATTTATCTTGTACCAAAAGAGGGAACGGAAAAGATCTCTGAAAAATATAGTACATATCTGCTCTGTTACCAAACAGACTTTAAAATAGCAAACAGAATAAACAGACAAATGGCAAGAAAATGCCTAAACACAGCAAACTAACCTCTGCAGGATTCTTCACAGCTTTATTCCTTTGTATATGACCTGTGATTTGAATGTATATCAATATTTTTCTAGCAGTTGCACGGGTCCATTAGCCAGATGCCATTCTTCATAACAAAGCCATTATAAATATATGGCCTCAAAGTGCTTTTGGCCCAAGTCCAGCAGATCCCATCTTTCAGCAAGCCATTTCAATATAGGGAAAAGAGAAAGAAAGAAGGAAAATCTCTTTTCAAGTGTGTCATATCTCCAAATATAATAATGAGTAGTGGGACAGATCAGACAGGTTTCTGTATTGTCCAAAAGTTATAGGTGAAACCTGGGAGAGGCTGTTTAATGAAGTCTGAGTGCTACCTGGCTGCAGCACAATAGGAAACCACGATATAACCCTCAATGCTGCTGCCTTGACACCATTCTGTTTCCTTCAGGGAAAGAGAATGGAGGTTTAAAGTCCATACTCAGAGAAGAAACACCCCACAATATTGCAAACTAGAAGATGACAAATAGAAATAATTATTTAATAAAGTTTCCTTGATAATATTTTTTTCATTATTTTATCGAAGTGAGAGAAGTGAGAACAATTGTTGTCACATCACCCTGAAGCAAATTGTGCTTACCAGTGCTTAAAGCAAAGCCAACACGGTTCACCAATACTTTGGCTCTGAAAATCGACCTTTCTTAGCAAAATAAAGGTTGTGAAAACCCTCTGCTACTTTAAAAGACATCTGACAACCAGACCCCAGCTAGGGCAAGTATTCATCTTCACATTTTAGCCATCAGACGTTAACATAATAGCATAAGCAGAGTGGCATTCTAATTGTGAACTTATTACAGTAAAATATATTTTGATGGGTTTTGTTTGGTTGCTTGGGTTTTGTTGTTTGTTTGTGTTTTTTTTCTTACAAAACAAGGAACAATGTGAAATCAAGCAATTCCAGTAAAGTTAATGGGATCAGGAATAATTAGCTAATCAACAGTTGGGATTTTCCCCGCTCTGGGGGTGTCAGATGCAGTTTAGATTAAGGCAGAGAAGAGACAGAAAGATGCAAAGGTACTTGACAGTACATATGCACCCTGTAATACAAGGATAACCAGATGCAAATAAGCAATTAAATATGTGAGAAGATTAAAAATCATGGACCCCCTACACTTAGTGCCAGAAAAATAAGACTTACAAAAATGTAAAACTTCAGGGAAAGGTCTTGTCCTTCAAATAGCTTGGAAACTCTCTGAATGATTTCTATTTCCCTAGCTCATATGTTTGTTCTCCCTCCCCTCAGGAAAGCTGAAAAAAAACCTATGCACATACAAAAATAAAACAAACCACAAAACTGAATAAAATAGATGAAAATAATAACTTGAGGGATTGAAATTGATCTTGTATAGTTAGAGCAAAGCACAAACTCCATGATTCAGCTCAGCAACAATAGGGAGGCATCAGTGAGGGCTTAGCAAGCTCCATCCAAGGCAAAGGCACTCCAGCCAGAGGTCTCAGAGTAATGAGAGACCCTACAAAAGCAATCATGGGAAGGGAACAAATATCTGAGCCTGTGGTAAAAGAGACTTTGCATATGTGTGTGACAAGATACCCAAGGAATAAACAAAATGCGTTGAAACACTGCAAAAGCTCTCGGCTCTGCAGAAGTTCTGAGGCAATTTGTGGTTGTAAAAACATGTGGAGAGCAGGGGAGATCCAGGGCCAAGTCACTGGTCCTGCTGCTGCTGGGCCACACGTGTGTGGCTTTGAGTCTGCCAAACAATGCATCGGTGTGGCTCTGTGTGGGTGTCAGTAAGATCACCAATGCATTGGATCATATTATGCCTGAGCTTAATGAGATCTGATCTTAATCTGATCTCCTGAAGCCCCTTCTCTGGCACCAGCACTGTGGTACTGGGCTTTATGCAATGTAGACCTGTCCTTTTCAAAGCCCTCCAGCAAACCCAAAAGAGCAGCAAATATTGAAATATGGTGTGCTGGCATAAAGGCTCCAAACTGCTGAGCACCAAATCCCCCCCACTGTTGAGAGAAAAGGCTCAGGGTTTCAGGTAAGAGCCTACTTTGACTGTCTGAACCATCAGGTTTGGGTTATCATTAGGCAGCAAGGAAAATGATAGGTATTCATTTCAGCTCATGATTTTCCAATTTTTAATTTGGTTTTAAAGATTTCTCATCAGCAGCATATTTCCTAATTTTTCCACTGTCTGAACTTGTCAGGCAGCTCTGAACCAAAGCCAGACCACATACACTGCCTCAAATTAATGAAAAAGGTGAAATAAGAAAGTTCTATCTCTAGTAAACTAAATAACAAAACTCTGCTGCAAGTACAACCAAGCACACAAACAGAACTCAGGCAAGGTGAAGACATTCCTAACACTTCTGAGAACAACCTATTTCACAAAAGAGTACAACTTTCAAGAAACATTTCAAACCCAGTAAAAAAAGAAAATATATAACGCTCTGGGGCCCTTGTCCCCTGCTCCATTGTGGCATTAGGGACATTGGGAAATTGTATTCATGACTGTAAGTTCAGGCACGGTGACTCAGCTGTGCTGGACCAATTGAGAGAGCCTTTAGGCCAGCTCAAGATAAGGCTCAGTTCAAGAGAGGTTTATGTTTTCCTTTAGAAGCTTGTGAGAGCACAATACTTGGATTGTGACACTCATCTCCAGAAACAGCTCTTGCTCTTTAAATCTGCAGAAGTTATTTGGGTAGAGTGTACTCTCTGGTCCTTCATATTTAATAGCCATAATGCCTCCATTGTATGGTTGTCATTAAATATAACACTGCCCTCCAACCTTTGGATTACCACTAGAAGCTGCCATGAACAATTTATATGCCAATCTTGATTCCCAGAAGAAATTCAGGCAGAAGCTTCTCCTTTTAAAATGTTCAAATGAGCTTTGTATCAAAAGAAAAAGAAATACATTTGTGAAGTACTTACCATCTATTACAAACATCTGTGGCAAAATTAAGTAGTGGAAGGCTCTTTTACATCCAGAAACTTTAAAGAGTTGCCAAAAGTTGAAATCTGTCAGATATTTTAAGTAGATTTATAAGAGAATACTGTATCTTTGGCTTTAGCATCTCATATGTACAAAGCTAAACTGACAGAATTAAAGCTATTCACGCTGGAAAATCCCACAGTGCTGTTATCAGACTCCAGGAATAATGTGCATAAATGAAAGAAGTCTTATGATCAGGAGGGAATTAAAGAAAAAAGGTTGAGGAAAAACTCATTAAAGGGCTGATCCTCAGTGTCGGTGTGTTATTAGCAAACGTGGGTCCTGTGCACCTTTCCAGACCAGAACCTAAAAGCATGAGGTGCTACAAGTGCCTTTTGAAGTCAGATAAGGGTATTCTATGTTTCACTGTTGTGCATGAACCCCTTGCTTTATGCAGGATTCTGACAGTGGGAAGTGTTATGCATTATTTTAAATAATTAACCTTATTTTTAAGCCCTTAAAACTGCTCTTGTACTGCTTGCTGGTTTTGTCTTGTTTTTAGTATTTCTCCTCCCACTCATCTACCAAACCACTTTTAATCCACTTATTCTAAAGAACAATATAGCAATATCTTCCTCTGTTTATATGACCACCAATGGCTCTCCTACTCATTTTGAGTTCTTGTAGAGGTTGTACGTCATATTCAACACCAGGAGAACTGAGATGGACACTGATGCATGTACATTAAATATTGTGCTCTGCTTGCAGGATCCGTTTCAAATTAGAGGACCAATGGATGGTCCCCACGGGCCCATGCTTTGAGACAGCATTGCATATGGGCACGAGAATAAAGTAGTTAGAAGAGCCAAAATGCCACTGTGCTCTGCATATTTTATGTGCTTTAATTGTATTATATTGATTTGAGTCCATTATAGCCTGGTTTGTTACTCTAATAAATTACATTGTTCTTTGAAACAATGATGGCTTAAGATTGAAATATTATATTAAAACTTATATCTGACTGGCAGGCTTCAAATGTGATATTTACCACTGGCTATGGAGAAAGTAATCCTTGAAAGGCTTTCACTCTTTAAATAAAACCTCTAAGTCAGAATGTACAAGTTTAAAAATGGTCCTCAAGCATTGGTTAAGAGTGGGAGGAGAACAGCAGAGGGAACACGCATTTTTCAGGCTGAGATTTGCAAACAGGACATGTAAACAAAAGAAAAGAAATAACTTTTCATTTACATCCAAGAAACAGAAAAGTTTTAGCTTTTAAACTCCAGATAAAGCTTTTTTTATAATAATTGTTCTCCAATGCTAATGCAATGCCTCTCTGTTTATATTGTAAGTTGAGGCTTTGGAAGATTTAATTAGTGAAAGAAAAACAACTTTCCAAAAACTTACCTGTATTAAGCATTTAATGTCTAATTGATTGTATGCTTTATATGGTAATTCACATGAAATCTGAAGTTAGGAGGGTTCAGCATATAAAGATGAATGATTTTTATGACTGGGCTTGAATTTTTTTAAAAGCACAACAAAAGAGAATAATTTTCAAAGTAAATACAAAGCCAAGACTGAGAAAGTAGGTTCTTTAAAAAAAAAGAAACCTGCTAGGCACCATACATTTCACATATCCTATATGTTTTTCTGGAAGTACAAAGGTTTTTTTAGGTGAAGTAAAAGGGAAACGGGGCATTGTTGGAATGGAAAACTGTAAACAGGAGCTCAGAGTAGATTAAAAAAAGAAATTTCGTGACAACATACACATTTAAAAGATGAAGGTGAGTCATCACCATGAGATGAATACCTTATTTTTCAAACCCAATGAGAGTTGTCTTTGATGAGCAGCAGCACAGTCACTGCAGGTAGGTGCATTTTGACAGGCAAAGAGCTGCACTGCACTAATACTCTCCGTCAGAAATTCCCACCACAGCACAGAGGTGATATTGTGGGATTTAGTCCTGGGGTGCAGCAAGTCTGGTGGAAGGACCCTGCAGAAATATGTGTTCAATGGCAGAAGAGCAAGCTGGCACTGAATAAGGAAATTTTGTCTTTACAGCCCAGACAAAACACTGAACACTGCCCTCAGACATGCAGGATTTTAAACTTTATGTAAACCTATTCATAAAAAAATGAACTTCATTTAAAATATTCATAGACATCTTTTAAAAACACCATGAAGAGATGTAAGTAACAGAAATGGAATTTTGGCAGTTGTTCAAACCTGGTTATGTTTTGGTGTTTATTATATACATATACATACAAAAGCTACTTTTTTGATTACTTATTTTGCCTTCTGGTGAGTCTGACAAACACATGTATCACCTGAAAGCAGATATAAAAGTAACTCTACGTGGATTACTTGCTCTAGCTTTGGACTGAAGCAGGATTGAGGCCGAGGAACTCCCTCATCCTGTGCCATGCAGACAGGAGGAGCCGATTCCCGCAGTCCCTCACAGTCCCCCTCCCCATCGAGGTTTCCAGACAACCCAGGACTGTGTCACTGCTGGAGTTACCACTGGGACTGACATTACAGAATTGGCCATTCATCATCTTTGACACCGGGACTATTTCAGAAAGTACTGCTTTGGCACATTCAGGAATAATCATATCAAAGTTGGGGCTGCGCTTTGCTTCAGAGGGAGGTCATGCAGACAATAATAATGCATCACGGGTTTTTTCTCTATTGTAATGCTACCTATGCCTTATATATATCTCCTGGTACTCCTCTGAAACCTTCCAGGGTCGGGTGTTAGGGCTGTTTGCCTTCAAAGTGAACCTGCATGCAGAGGTCAGGCAAAAAGCAGAGAAAAAATGGGGAGCAATGCAGAGGAAAACAAAAAGAAATTTAAAAAAAGTCATGTGGAAAAAAGTAGGATTCCTATACAAAATTATGTGTTTTAATATATTCAAAAGAATTCACAAAAAAGTCAATGTTGACTTGTAAAAATCTCAAACTTATAGATCAATATGCAAACTGCCATTATGCATCGAAAACAACATATTATGTTTCATTTATAAAGGCACATGTCACAGGCACAGGGATAGACACTACAAAACGGTCTGATTTACACAAAGTAGAATATACACACACCAAATTATAAATACAAACCAGAATGTTTTCCATGCAATCAGAAGGCCTGTCTGTACACCTTTCATACTAATAGCAAAATTATGCTTCCAGTAGGCATAAGATTGGCTCATAATGGCCTAATCCCACTGATGTTCCTTACCTTGGCATAGTCTGACGTCAGCCTTATGAATAATTCCACGGGTATCAGGAAAGATGCAGCTGTTAAAATGCTAAGCCAGGCCTGATCATTACATTAGCCTAAAAACAGTGACTTAAAAATGGGAGTTCTCAGAACTGACGTCTGATGTTAAACCTTTCGGATCAATTTTCTCAAGATCTTCTCCAACAAAACTTAAAATTAGCATTTTTTTTTCCTTTCTCATTCTTTTCCCTTTTGAAAAGCTCAGTTTCCATCTGCAACCACAGCTCATAGAAGAGGTTTAAAGGGAATATCAACTTAGGTAATAAACAGTCAAGAATCAGCAACATGGAGTTTTCATCAGATCTCTTCATTTGTCAAGTGCTGTCATAAGGAGATACAAACTGTTCAATGCCACACTGATGCCTTTCCCTGGTCTTAAAATTAAGAGCCAAACACAGTTAGAGGGGAAAAGGGTTTTTTCCCTGGGTATTTGTTGCAGGCCCCTCAGGTGCACACAGCCAGGGGCAATGCCCGCAGAGCACACGGAATGCACACCCACGGGCACTCGGGATCACATCCTGGGCCTCACAAATGAGCACATCCAGCAAAGATTCCCCAGGGAGAGGCTCCAGGGAACCCCCACCCCAGGAACCTCCCCTGGCTGGGCCCATCTCAGTTTACAGGATGTGTTCTGGAGAGGCCCTTGGTGTCTGGGGCTCTCTGACCCCTCACTGCGAGGCTGCCAAGGTGTTTGGTCTCTTGGCTTAACAAAACATCAGGTCTAAGGATGTGGGCTAGAAGCACTAAGAATATAGAAAAAGTATATAAAAGGGGTATAAAAGAAAAAACAAAAAATCATCATGGCATCAACACAAATGACAATATTTTATCTTTTCATATTAGTGCAAAGTGAACTTGGAGCTCAAGAAACCTTATCTATCTAGTTATGTAATGTCCTGATCACAAAGCACATGCACTTGACAAGGAAACCAGCAGAACTGAGATGGTTTCAGTCTTTGCATGTGCACTGTACTTCAGTGCACATCATAACCAAACTCCTAAAACCACAGTTAATTACATCTACTGCTGCCTGCTTCAGAGGATATAAGTATATATATATGCTTATTAGGAAAAGCGTTAGAACTTTGACCTACTAGCAGTTTGCACTGAAAATAAAGGATCACACAGCTCTCTAAACATTCAAAGATCAGCTTTCCTCACACCAAGGTAACAGCCACATAAAAAATGCAGGATATTATTTATATTTTTACCTTCCTTATAATGATGATGAAAACAGGACATTAAAATAGTTCCAGGAAAAAAAAAAAAAAAAAAAACCCTGAGGAATATCCTCATGTATTCTATTTTTACTAGAGATTAGGCATTGAACATTTCATCATCACTATCCTTGATTTCTTATAAGCAAAGCACTTCTATGAATTGAACTGCTAACAAAATACCCCGACAACTGTGTTCACTTTCACTGCTCTCAGATTTTGTCAAGGAGTTTTTTACCTTACAGACATAAAGTTATGGTTTAATATTTTAACCACAACCAAAATAGTCCTTTTTCTGACACACAAAACTTCCCTGGAAAACAAAAAGTGGTAGCTGACAATGAGGATAATTCAATGTTTTAGGCACTAGCAGTGCTGAAAGAAGAGTTGCTAAGGTGAAGGTGTTACTCACAGTGCCAAGCAGAACTGGAGAGGGAGGAAAGGATGAGGACGAGGATGAGGATGAGGATGAGGATGAGGATGAGGATGAGGATGAGGATGAGGAAGGAGGAGGTGATGCAGGAGTGCAGATGAAAAACCCTCCTCCAACATTCATGTTCCTCCAGGACTCTATGAAAAAAAAAAAAAAGAAAAAAGATAATAATATTTGTTTAAGAAAATTACCTCCAAAATTCCATGTGTTGCAGTGACATCCATGTATAGATACTATGACAATTTGAGATCCCAGTGAAACTGAGCAAGATTTAGCTTCCCAACTAGAAAAAAATGTCTGAATCATGACTCTGCTTGGAGAAAACACGAAGTTTGAAACTGTGGAGTTATAACCAACAAAAAAAATGTCTGTAGTCCATCTCAGTCATTAATTAAAAACCAATCTCATCCTCAAAAAGGCAATTCTTCCCTGTTCCTGGTGTCAGGAAGCAATCTGCCTCGCTTGTTCCCTGGCTCCACTTCTTCCAACTATCAAAGGTGTGCCTGCACCCATCTGTTCATGACAGTTTAAGACCCTATGTTGCTTTGACAAAATGAAAGGTTTTTAATTGTTTCTTCTTATTTGTTTCTTTGGGGTTTTTTTCCCACTTTTACCATTTCAGTGCAAACTCTGAGGATAATTATCCTCAGATGAAAGAGAGGTGAAATTCAAACCTATTCTCAAGTTTTAAGATTTAAGATTTTACTCTTAGGTGTCGACTGGGATCACAGCTGATGTGTGGCCACCTGAAAATACTTTACACATTAATGTTCAGTGATTATATTTGTCAGGGATTAGATTTTCAGTTGAAGTTACACATTCCAGGGCTTGCTAGAACCACATAAAACAAAATCTAACTAAATTGATTCAGGTATTATGTAAAAATCCTCCGAAATACTAAAGCCCTCCTAAAGTACTAAAAAATGTACTATGTAAATTTTCCTCTAAAGCAAGGGAGATAATATTTTTTCTCTGTCTTTACTTAGAATAACAACCCAAAGCAAGCCCCAGGTTTTCACTTTTGAAAATAAGCTCATATCTTGAATGGAAACTCTGAGGAAAATGTTAATTAACACTTAAGAAGACAAGGAGCCCCTTTTACTTAAATTGTCTTTCTTCCCAGTAGCTATTAAGAAAGGCAAAGGAAAGCTTTTGGAACATAAAGGATGCAAACCCCATCACTTTCACTACAAGTTTTTTGGAACAAAAATGAAAGCTTTATGTTTGATGAGCACCGGAAGCTTCAATTTCCATGTGGTGTAATTTAAGTCTCATGTCAAACAAACAAAAAAGGGAAGTTTTGGCATAAAATCCTCCAGTAATTTACTGCAACACTTGTAACTTACTCAGGAGGTACCTGATAGGGAACCAGTGACTGCTGAAAGAAATTAGTACACATATTTAATAGCATTGAGAGAGCTTCCTTTGGATGAAATGTTAATACTTTGCTCAAGCTTTGTTGTATACAAGATGGAATTTGAGAGACAAATTCACTGCCTCACACATTTGCCCAGATTTACCATAAAGCACCAGCAAAATTGCATCTCTAGCCTGGAACTACACTGTTTTACCCATGATATTACACTCACAAAAACTAGAATATAATTTGTCATTTCTTGCCCTTACACTAATTGAACTGACACAGCTCTATTAAAATGAGTCAAATCTAATAACAGTGTTTCAATGGATGGGAAAGATATCTGCTTGTTTTTCTTAAAAGAAAAGAAGGGGGAAAGAGATATTTTTGGGTTGGCTAAGCATCTATTCCCAACACATAATAAGGTTGTTATCAACCAGAAAAGCCTATTAAGTTAGAAAATGAATACTGAAAGCTTTCTAATTAAACACTTTCCACTTACATGATACTGAAAAAAATAGAGTGGGAGATGCTGGTCCTGATACTGTATTAGTCATTGTATCACTCATATCATGATGTTGTAATCAGCTCTCGGGATGAATAGCCCAGGTGCTCAAGCTGTGCTGCGATTTGTAATTGGAAACATCTTTGGATAATAGTTGTCTCATGACTTGTTTTCTCCTCTTGTCATATTTTTTAAAATGATGTGACTTATAATTGAGTTTTCTATTAACTGTCATGCAATCGTGTTTCTTAAAACTTTAAGTCTGCTCCTGCCAAGCTGCTCTGTGCAGATCCGTCCTGGGCTGGAGCGGGATGTGTGCATGGACATGGGGCAGCACAGGTCCTGTCCCTGGGAGGCAGCAGGCAGGTTTAGGGTGCAAGACTTCCTTCCTTGAGGGAGGACTGTCATTTTGATACCTACCCACAAGGACATATCCAAGGTATATCCTGATATTGGTGTTAAATTATTCTAACAGGGACAAAACTGAACCCACAACAGCATTCTCCTTCTTCAGACAGATACCTCCTGTCACTTACCAAAATGTTACATAGCAAACAACTCAATAGGGTCTTTTTACTTCCAACGTGTTACTACCAAGAAGCATAATTTTTGCCACACCTTCCCAAAAGTTCTACATATCTGGTTGGTTAAAAGCAGAGTAATGACTTCTGTTGTTTAGGAGACTTCCAAGGAAGGGGGAGGATTTGGTAGCCACCCTGATTGGAAAAAAAGCTTGAGAAAGAGAAATTAAATTTGGTCTGAGTGGAAGGTTAAAAATCATATCCTCTCAGCTACATTACAACCACTGGCATGTTATACATTACAAGCAGAAGCCCATACTATTCAAATTTATATAATTTCTTTCTTTCCTATTTTAATTAGGTATTTCTGATCTGCCACATACTGTCCATGGGCTTAATGAAGGTGCAGTACAAGTCTATACAACCAATAATCTTGAAACACAGAAATCACACTAATGTTCTGAAGTGCAAACTGTTCCTAACAGATATTCTTCTCTGTAATCTGGTCAAAATTTTTAAATTATGCAGTAAGTATAAGAATTATGCAATAAGCAGTAACAGTATGCACATGAGAGGTCTGGATGCAGCACTCTCAAAGAGGTGAAGTAGATTAAAAAGATTGATATAAATATGTACTTCCTCTATTAAATGTATGAAAGACAGATAATTTTTAATGCTATGTACAGGAACATCCCTGCTAGGGGAGCACATGGCAACCTGCATACAACAGACCAAACCTCCTGCAGCACACTGGTCCCTAAGGAAAGTGTGGTTTAGAGAGTTTCCATTTATTAAGGTTTTTCCAATTCCCTTTCTGGGGATGATCATTTTTCTGTCGTAGGAACTGCCTGCACTCAGTGGCTGTTTATTCTCTTGGCTTTCCCCAGTGGCCAGTGGTAATTCCCCAAGTACATATAACAAGGATGAACAGAAATCAGGGCCCTTTTTTTGACACAAGAATTGGAATTGCCTGTTGCAATTTTGGATTATAATGATTACTGAAAATATTTTTTGACATTTTAGGCAGTGCTTTGCTGCTGACCCAGAAGGAGCACTGTGTCTCTGGCAGTGCTGCTGTTTGTGTCACCAGCCTTCATTGGCTGATCATCTGCAGGGTGATATGTAAAAATGCAGGCCAGGTTTTAATTGCACTCTCCTTTGGAGGAGATGATTGGGCACTGTTGAATCCAAGCCCCGTGGCTTCCTCACCCGGTGTTGCTGGCCAGGCTCCTTTGCTGCCCTTCCCTCTCTGGTTACACACAGAGATACATCAAATATCACTTTATGCTGTACAGTGGCAGAGGCTGCCCAAAAAATTATCCTTGCCAGCCAAACAACTTCTGTGAGGCAATGTAGCTAATTCTTGTTCTAAATTCTACCACCATCACACACAAGGTCACTCTCTCCATCCCTGTGAATCGACCAAAAAGATGGGAACTAAAACATGTTGGGGTAGCCCAGAATTTTAGATTTAAATTGCAAATGTGTGAGGAAAAGTGCCAGCTCAGTTCCTTAATTGTTGGTAAAATATACAGAAACCTAAAATGCTTCCCTCAGATGCAAATTCTGCAGTGTTTGACTGTGCAGAAGCTTCCTTCCCTGGGAGTTTGGGAACTTAGTTAACGATGCAACCACGTGGTCATTTATTCTAATTAATATGAATATATTTGCATTTGCAGCTCTAGCAGCTTTTGCAAGCCAAGAAACAGCCCACAGTGCTTTTACAGGGTGCACACAGATGTGCTGGTGCAGCACAGGACACACTGGTCAGTGCAGAACATGGCAGATACCCAGAGTTGGAGGCCCCAGACTGTGCTCAGTGGATGTTTCCAACATCTCTGACCCATGAGAGGCTGAACTCACTGTGCAGCAGTAGTGGAAACCTTTTGTTCCAAAAGAGACAGTGATCAGAAACTTGACTAAATTATTCATATTAAAAAAACAAATAAAAATCACGCACATAGATGAGCCTCCTTGAACCTGCATAAATTAGAGCTGGCCCATTCCTCTGTGCTTTGTTCCCAATTGCTGTTACTTTCTTCTACCAGCAAGATTTTATTTTGGAAGTCACAAGTTCTTAGTTAAAACAGGTTTAACTATTTAGCATCAGATTCACCCACCTACATAAAACTCTCCAACTGCTGAAGTTGTTAAAGGGACACTGTCAATTTCAAAACTGCACGTCTGTTAAAAAATGTTTTACCTTCTGTTGTTAGGAGTGATCCCTAAGGTTGGATACTTGAAAGGCATTAGAAAGAAAATATCTCCTTAGGGTATTTTGGGTAACATCCTTTTCACTGTTTTTCTCCCTAATTTGCTCAGGTCAATGACACACATTGATGTCCCCATGGGGAATGTGGGCAGCATTGTAACTTCTCCAGCTCCAATTAGATTTTTTTATCTAAGTGACTGCCTGTTCAGGTGATGCTCTTTTGTAAGTTCAAATGCAGGATAAACTATAAAGCAAACTTTCCCCAGTGTCAGACTGAGCCCTCATGGGACACCGCAGGGTTTGAATCCTGTCCTTCATCAACAGCTCCACATCTACTAATTCTTAACAAAAATTAATTCTTACAAGGACTGACCAGCACTGGGAGAGGAGAATTCAGTGGTTTCAGGGACAGGGGAAAAAAAAAGAGAAAAAAGTAGGAGTAAATGAAGAAGTAAGAAGATTTAAGGACACGTGAGATAAAGCAAAGGGAGACTAATACTGTGAAGCATCAAGGGAGAAGTTTTGTGGAAAAAGGCATGAAAAGCTGCTATTAAAGACAGTATTATATTTTGTATGCAGAGGGAGGCTTAGTTTGAAGTAGCATAAGGTAGCAATGGTTTTTATGGTATTTCCATGCTTCTAAGTGTTTGATTTTGCTAATTTAACCTTCTTTTAGTGTGCTTTTAATGTAATATAGAGATTTGGGGTGTTTTATTTTTTGTGAATGTAATGCATAATTCTGACTGACTCAACCTTTAATTTGATTTCCTCTTCATAGTTCAGATTAGAGGACTTAAATGGAGCAGCATGATATATGTGAACTTCCTCTCCTTTAACTGCAAAACCACAGGAGATTTTGGCTAAGTTATCTTTCACACAGCTTTATCTCTGGTGAAATAACTGGAAAGAAGAGGTAAGAAATGCTGAGGGGACACTGGCTGGCAGTCGAGGAGCACCTCACACCACCAATGCCTCAGGCTTCACAGGCAGCACAGAGAGAAGCAGCCACTGGAGAAGCTAAAAGCGACTTGTGGGATGAACTCACTCAGTGGCTCATCTCCATATTTTTGCATACTGCTGTGTGCTAAAGGGCACACGTGCTTATCAAGACAGCACAAAGTTGCTGCCTTGAGGAGCAGAACTGGCTCCCAATGCATTTTAGATGTTGTGTAAATTACCTACATAAAACCCTGTTGTCCCCGTGTGATCCTTTGCAGGTTCTAAATAAGCAAACCAATGTGTCTCAGCAGTTGCATTTTTGGAATCATTGTGCACCTAAGCTGTAAAAGAAGGTAGGATGTGTATTCAGAGAGAGGAAAAGGGAGCCTTTGGTTACTTTCCTTTCTCTCTAGGATGTTCTGAATGCCAGCAGGGCAAGGGAGGTGATTCTGTCCCTCTGTTCTGCCCTTGTGAGACCCCACCTGCATCCAGCTTTGGGCCCCCTACATGGGAAGGATGTGGAACTGCTGGAATGAGTCCAGAGGAGGCCACAAAGATGCTCTGAGGGCTGGAGCATCTCTGCTCCAGAGACAGGCTGGGAGAGCTGGGGGTGTTCAGCCTGGAGAAGAGCAGGGTCCACGAGACCTTAGAGCCCCTTCAAATGCCTGAAGCCGTACAAGGACTTTGGACAAGGGCAGGAAGTGACAGGACAAGGGGGAATGGCTTCAATCTGAGCAAGGGCAGGGTTAGATGGGATATTGGGAAGAAATTCTTGACTGTGAGGGTGATAAGGCATTGGAACAGTTTGTCAGGGAAGCTGTGGCTGCCTCAGTCTGGAAGTCTTCAAGGTCAGGACTTGGAGCAACCTGGTCTAGCAAAAGGTGTCCCTGCCCATGGCAGGGGATTGGAATGGGATGACCTTTAATATCTCTTGCAACTCAAACCATTCTATGATTCTATGATTTTGTCTTTCTATAGTTTTACATTTTTAAGCATTATAAATTATAATAATGAAGACTTGTCCTCTTCTACCTCCTAAAATGAACTAAAGGATATATAAATAAACTAATATTGACTGGGATAGACAGGGGATTAATGCCTTTTTAGGGAGACAAGAGAAAGGAATAGACAGATATAAACATGTAAATGTGCTAAAACTCCATTCATAATCACAATTCATTATACGTCAGTAAAACTGCCTGAATAAATGCAAAAATTTAATCCTCTTCTGAGCAGAATTACTTTCTCTGTAAATAACTGCAGAATAGAGTTATTAGCCACCTGATATTTCTCTTCAGGACCAGTGCAAGGGACACTCAGTCAGATTTCACTATCCCAGTGCACAAGACAGGAGAATTTTTATCAATATCATGATGTTTTGCTAAAAGACCTGGTTTTAAAGGTGAATTATGCATACTGGAAATTCAGGGAAAAGTAAGGCTGAATGTCTGTGTGAATGACTTTTGCTCATATTCCAGCATAAGCAAGAATATTAATGAATCTTCTGAATAAAGGGAAGAAGTTCTGTACTAGCTGACACTCATTTTTCCAAAAGGTATAACTGCTTTACTTAATGCCTGATCTAAAGCCCTGGGAAATTTTTCTCACTTCATTGTACTCCCATCCTCTCTATGGAAGACACACTTGGTCAAACAGTTAACAATTAATTAAGTAAATTAAGTACTTTGGCCCCAACTTCTTTCCAGTAAGACTTGAGTAATAATAATGATATCAGTGTGTGACATATGTGCAATGAAGTCAGCATTTGACATAATAGTTCTGAAGAAACTTTCAGTGAAGTATGTACCATTAATGATGATAAAGCTCAGAGAAAAGGCTTAAAAATTGCATTCTCTTACTTAGCAGATCTGATCCTGATGATCTCAGGGAGGCTGTCAGAGATATGCTTGACTCCAAAACATATGTGCCTCAGAGCTGCAGAAAGGCAGTAAATAAATAAAAATGCTTAATATCATTTTTTCATGAGATATTTTCCTAGTGACTTTAGTGAGAATGAGACAAGGTTATGGGGTTGGGAAAGTAAAAGACTCGTTATCCCTTAAATATGGTGTAGTTTTAGTGCAAAGGGAAAACAGAATCAAACAAAAAGAAATTCACAGAAGTTTCCAAGCACAACTGGAGTGACAGCCTTTTCAGATGAGAGAAAGGGATGGAAAAAAGCATTTCCTCTGCTATAATATGAATGAGAAGTGTTCTAAATGGTCCAGAGGGATTTGGAAAATATAGTGTTGCTTTTATTGCTGTTATTTGAGCTATGAATAAGATTTGTTTATTTGAAAATTAAAATAGATTAAGTTAATTTGAGCATTTTTCCCTGTTGTGGCTTTATGATGTTCGCTGCTTTATTGATGAAAAAAAGCTGAACCTGCTCTGGAGGTTTGCTTAAGAGCCATTAGTGTGCAGTAATTTACAGCTACTCAGAACCATGCATTGAGCTCCTAATTGATTGCTAATGTTGATGCGCTTGATTGGATGTCAAGTTATGTGTAAAATTTATTGAAAATAATTCTGTTTCTTTCCTGTCTCTAACACCACGGAGAGTAAATCGAGATAGATATGCAGGGTAGCTACATCTATTTCCTCAGGCCTGATTTTTTACAGAACCTCCCACCAACTAAGACCTTTTCAGACTGTACAATCAGGATATCTTACAACCCTTTACTAAAAATAAGCAAAATACAATATTCCCATGCCCTTTTACCTCCCACCATTTTGCACAAAGACATAAAAAACATCGCTAGCACCCAGATCCAGAGCTACTACTCCGACATTTCAAATGAGCAGCTTTAACCTCACCAGCTTTGATATCAGCTGGAACATTAACCGCAATACTTCTCCTTCCTCTGCGGACTGCTCAAAGTCCCCACGGTCTTTTAAACTGGGAGTTACAGGTGCTGAATTACCCGTGAGGGCTGAAAGAGTGACAGGTCTGAACTCTGCCATCCACTCAGGAGGCAGGGGATGGCACCCTAGGGAAAAGAGCAACCTGGAGAACAGTGGCACTGCAGATGGCTCCGTGTGCTGCTCTCAACAGGATGTGGCAGGATCTTTGTGTCCTGGGTTTGCCTGTGCTTCAGGCCATGCTCAAAAGGGTCAGCTGTGCAAAAAGATTTTCTAACCCCAAAGGAAATTACAGCTACTAATTCACGTATGTATATATAAATATATATATAAATATATATATATATATATAGACTCAGCAGTTGGAAAGCTAGATCAGGATCAAAACATGCAAATGTTTACTTGTTCTTTAACTGGTAGGGCGAAAAAAGAAGGTATTTACGAACATTTTAGTACAGTATTTGTTTCAAGCTTTTGGAGCATTGAAATAACACTACTTTTCCCTCTAATGAAAGGAATAGTTTAAAAAAGGCTGGAATTTGTGCTCCCTTGCATGCATGTCCAAAGAAGGAAAATGGAGCTCTGAAGGGTCTGGTGGGGCTCAGCCTGGAGAAAAGGAGGCTCAGGGGGAACCTTCTTGCTCCATAGAATTTTCTGGAAGAAGGGTGTAGCCAGGTGGGGGTCGGTCTCTTACCCCAAGCAACAGGACAAGAACAAATGGCCTCAAGTTGCACCAGGGGAGATTTAGATTGGATATTGGGAAAACTTCTTCACTGAAAGGGCTGTCAAGCCCTGTCACAGCTGCCCAGGGCAGTGGTGGAGTCACCATCCCTGGAGGGATTTAAGAGAATTGTAGGTGGGGCACTTGGGGACATGGTTTGTGGTGGCCTTGGCACTGCTGGGGAATGGTTGGACTCAGTCATCTTAAAGGTCCTTTCCAAACTACGTGTTTCTATGAATTCTGTTCTATCAAAGATGGAGCAGATTGGAGACGACATAGGAGGGACTCAATACTTTTGACAAAGTTGATGCAGAAGCATCAACAGCTCTGTTGGCATTCAAAACCTTAGAAGCACTTCTAAGAAATGCTTAGAAGCACTTTGTGTTTGTCTATTCATGGCACAGAGCACTTTTTAATCTAGAAGGTGGCAGAGATACAGGAAAAAATTTACAGTGTTTATAAAATCCTTTCCTCTCCTCTCCAAAGATGAACTAGACAGAAGAGAGAAACTCATATAAAAAACAAGGAGACAAGATCAGATTTGATCCAAGAGCCTTATAAAGTGTCTCATTTTGGAGGCGATGTGGGATGATCTAACCAATACTTCTATTTCAAAGATTAACTGAAAAAATTAGTTTTCAGAAGCATTAATATTACCAAGCAAACAGCAAAACATTTCTTAAAGTCTGTGACATGAAGATATTAATATTTCTTCCATGAATGTCTTTTTAATGCCCCTCCTGAGACAGCAGCAGGATTGGAGCACATATCCCCTGATTTCACAGTCATTTTACACTTCTTCCTGCTCCCTCCCATGCCACGAATGCTGTGCAGATCCCTCCGCAGCAGGGCAACGTGACAGACACTCCACAGGGTAAATGCTGAAGAGCTTTTGTAACACCAACATGCTCCCCAGGAGATCTCCCAAAGGAAAAGCCAGACTATCCTGCAGAGCCCAATTCCAGGCTTTCCATGAGTTAAGATGTGTTGTATTTAAAGGATAAGTAATACACACTTGTATCATAAAAGAGAGAAACTTTAGACAAGTAGGGGCCATGTCTAAAATTGATTCTTTTTAAAAAAACTACAATATTTAATAGGGATATTTTGAAGGAAACATTTCACCAGTTGTGGTTGCTGTACTTTGCTGTCTAAACATCCTATTCTGTACTGTCATCATGTTCATTTTTCAGCTGTTTGTGCCAGAGACATGCAAGTAGTGAAACAGCAGCATGTCCAAATTAGCTTATATAACCATGAATAGAGCAGAGTAAATAATTTAATAGGAACTATGTATCTGGAAAACCTCTATCAGTGTTTTTCCTATTCAGAATGTACTTGAAAGAAGTTCAGAATTTACACAAATTAATTCACATTCTGGTTTTGTATGGAGAATTTCCAGCTTGCAGTCCCGTCTTGAACAGCTCTTCATTAAGTTTTAGTAGTTTGTGTTTGAAGGAAAGGCTGTGGCAGCACTCAGTGCTGCTGCCTGGGAACTGGGGGAACGGGATCACATCTGGCAGGGATTTGGCCTCAATTCCTCTGTGCCTCTGACATCCCCCTGAAAGATGATGAGAATGTGACAGTCTTTTCCTGAAGCCCAGAGGAAGCTCCTTCCCTTGCAAAAGTAGGGAAATCCTGGGAAAGTGACTGTCTATGGTTCACATTCTTGGGTACCACCTAGTGGCACCAGCTTGGTTAAGGATGGATGTGACTGATTCACAGAGCCAGGGTTTGGTTATCAGGATCCTGACATGAAGTTTGTGTCCTTAACACCTGATCTATCAGAGCATATCGAATGTGACCAGAAAAAACTGCATGAACCCCTGAAAAGAAACAGGGCGAATATTTACAGACATCACAGAGCAATATTTATTCCAATGGAATCACAATAAACCATGTCCATAATTTTGTTGTAGTCGTTGCTGGATTATTTTAAGCCTTTTCCCTTAAATTGCAAGCACTTTAACAGACGCTGAGTAACTTTAAGAGGGTTTGTACCAGTCTTTTAATAGAAGCTGAGTAACTTTAAGAGAGTTTGTACCAGTCTGCTACCCCGGGCATGTTGTTATCCCCATGGAGAATATCTCCTAACTAGAGGAGCAGCACACCTGACTCCTCCTGTGGGTTTGATGGCACATCCACCAGCAGTATAAACTATTTGCAGACAATGCAAAATGCCTTTATTTTATAGATTCTTTCCCTGGCATCCTGAATGAAATGCATATCACTAACCTATTAAGTACAAATCGCTTAAAGATGTAAATTTTTTATGACTTGCTAAATGTTAATGTATGACTTGTAAAATGTTAAAGTAGTAAATAGCGTCTTTGAGCTCATACACACTAAATTTCATTCTCTAGCCCTGAGCATTTAAGGTAACAGTCACAGGGTATTAGTCAGAGAGATTTCCATAATCCTCATTTACTTTAATTTATTGTTGTTAAAAAAAAAAAAAAAAAAAAAAGATAATTAAGAGTTAATGTCAGTAGAATAGAAAAATAGGCCATTGTCAAAGGATGATGGTCTTCTACAAATAGGAGACTGTTGAGACATTCCCTAATAATAAATGTTATGAAATATGAAACACATGATACAATACCACAATATGTAATTACAGCTATTTTATGTCAGCTGTTCTGAGTGACTCCAGAAGACGTTATCAAAATCTGATTAATGTTTCCACATTTGATACTTCTTGATTTATTGATGTAATAACCAGCTGAGAAGGTCTCCTCACAAAGCCAATTTATTTAAAGTTTGCCATAGAATCTCCTATATACCCTGCCTTCCATCTGCTAGAATATTTCCTATATTTAGAATAATATACACATAAAAATGAAAGCCACCAAGAGGAATTTGTTCTGGCTGAAAATATCAGAGGCTGATATGGTTATTTGTTGAGAAGGGAGCAAGCTAGTTTCCAGAGAATATTGATGAATGGTCTCCAGATACACAGCAAAGAGCTAAATTCAGAGGTGTGAAATTAATGTGACTGCACCTATGAAAACTAGCCATGAATTTGATCCAAAATGATACATTATGAATATGTGGAGATAGCAAAGATACCCAGGGCCTTGGAAGAAATACTGTAGTAAATCATGAAGATCCTATCATTAAAAAAAACAAACAAGCAGACAAGGAAATACAGGTGCTCTTTATGCCCCCTTTGCTTAGCTATTTCCACGTTATCTAGGTATTTAGCACCAAATGTTGATTCTGTTATTTGTGGAATATATTAATTTTCAGGCGCTGTTTAGGAAGTGGTTCTTGCTGTCAGTATAGCTTCTCCCTTCAGGTCACAAGAGAGTAGATATGCTAAATATTTCCATCTTGTAGAATAAAGAGCATTCTGTTTCAGTTTTTAATAACATTTTGAGATCTATTCCAAGCGTGATTCATTTAAATAAAAATCAATAGGCTTAGCTGCTTCTTTTGAATCATTTAAGACAACATCTTTCCATTGGCTCTTCATCAGGGGCCAAATTCTGACCTGATTTATGGTCTAATTTACACTGCAACCCAATCCCTTTAGAGGATCTGCACATTGTGTAAATTAGCACAGATTTGACTCCAGGGATCTTTGGTAAGTGGCATAAATTAAGAACAGGGAAAATCTGCTCTCTTTTAAAACCCCATAAAGGTCAATACAAATTTGAGAACAAGATACAGCCCCAAGTCTCTTAGTTAAAATGTATTAAAAGGTTTCGTGGAGCAGTTTTATCCTCCCTGCTGCAATCTGCCCTCTTTCTCCCGTCCCGCAGTGCCTCATTCACGTCCACCACGCCGGGACACTGAGAGCGAGATGAGTCAGATTTTGCCCCCCAGAGGATCGTATTTTGCAGACTGTGTTGACTTCTAACTTGGCTGATAGCACCTGGCATCAGCTTAAGGCAAAGGTGACTGTGGCTGGAACAATCTTTTTAATCGGCCGCGATCCCACACGCTGCAACTTCCGTCCGAGGGAAGGATTTATGCAATTGCTAATCTGGGCATTTCATTACAAGTATTAATATTTGAGGACATCTGAGACTTATTCTGGAAGACAACTGCATAAAAAATTTAGCAGTACCAAGGAGCACTATTTCTTCTGGTTTTCTTTTTCTTTTCCTTTTTTCTCTTTCTGAGGAGCTCCCTTCTGGCAAGAGCACCTTCTCTCCCCTGTACCAGTCAACGTGTAGGGACAGGGATATTTGTGGCCAGCGCGGAATGTTGAGCTCTCTCTGGGTAATCAATCACTTCCCCTTGGTCACCAGGATAGTCAGGGCAGGTTGCCCGCTGCCATTTTTGCTGACAGGGGCGTTTTGGCAGAAGCAGGAGGGACACTAAAGAAGGTGAGATGTCCTTTAGCACTGCACAGCACGTGAGCTGAACAGAGAGATGGCTCAGAGTTATTTAGGGTTTTCTTAACAAGCATCAGCTCTGTTTGCCTGTAAGACCATGGGTCTTCTTCATGAGGATCCCCAATGGTCAAAGCAATACTCAGCTGTAGCGTATCCACGATTTTTATACGGAAAAATGTATAAAAGGATCACTCTTCAGCTGTGATGTGCAGTAATCTCACACAGCCTGACTCACCAGCTTGGACTAAGTTTATATGCCCTGTGAAGATACGTCCCACTAGAAAATTTCACATGAACTTATCTTCTTTTAGGACAATGGATATTTTCACCTTTACTTTCTGGAAGCAGTGACTGCAGTGTATATCACGAGATCCCATCACTGAAATTAATGGGACACAGGAAGTATTTTGACCGCATAATCTATGATTCATTTAATACAAGAAGTAGGGGACCAGACATCAAAACTGAAATTAAAATTCAATTTACTCTCAGGCTGCAGAGAATGAGGCTTTCTGATGTGTGAACAAGCACAGCAAATAGCCCCAAAGGACTGGGCTCTGCAATGTGTTGTGGGCAGAGTTAATCATCGTGGTGTGAGAGGGTTTGTGCATTCAATGGATTCAGAGAGCAATGAATTCTTTTAGGTTTTCTAAGGAGACGTTTTTTTTGCAATGTTGAGAGAAGCACAGGGCTTATTACTCACTCATGGTAAGTGATGCAAATTAATGCAAATATTTTGTGTGGGCCACAGTAGAGAGAATTTTACCTTTAAAGAATATGAAAAATTCCTTTTTAATGCTAGACATGAAGCTAAGTTCTAGCATTCTGTATATTGACAAGTTCACAAATGAAAGATGACCCAATGGGCCATGTAGTTCTCAATTCTATCTCTGGTCCTCCAAGGAATAATTTTCAAAGAGAATGGAGAGGTTTTGTCCCTTTCTGAGTCATGCTTAACACTCCACCATGGCTGGCTTTGCAGGAATTAGCCTTCAAAAGTTATTTCAGTAGGTGCAGAGATCCACTGTACCCGTGGTTTCTAACATTTGATGCATTAACTACCTGGTTTCTCTGCAAACAGAAGCCAACAGCAAGAATTGCAAACATCTCGTTGCAATGCCTGAGCAGTGGATCCATGAAAATTCCATACTCCATCTAAAATGTACCAAATGCATTTGTAATGAGCATTGTCATTGCAGGGAGCAGCTAAACAATTAGCTGTGATTAACCTCTGCTTGTGAAGTGCTGCCACTAATTTTGGCATTTACCTTGGAAATACTTCTGAAATTTTACGGATTTGAATAATTCTATTGATATTTTCCTGGGCTTTTTGATTAGTGAGAAATGAATTATCTGAACCTTCTAGAGTCATGAATATACAAGAGATGAGGAAATGTGACAATACCTTCCTCATTAAAATCGGCTTTAAGGCACAGGACATAGGGAATTAAAAAGCCAATCTAGCTAAACTATTTATAACTACCTGATACTCTTTCAATCACTTTAGCTAACATCAGGCTATTTTGAAAGAGACGTAAAATAAAGCCCTCAACACACTTAAATTCACTGACTTCAAAAGCGTCAAGGTATCAATTATACTCTGATATTTTTAAGGAATAAAAATTGAGTCAAGGATAAATGAATTAATTTAAGTTTAGCTATTCACCTGCACTAATACTAATTTGGTTTCAGTTTCCCAAGTTTTCCATCTGGGTTCATTTTCTGAGGTGAAATTCATTTTCATTTTACTGGGCTCTATCGGAGTGGATTTTAGAGATCTCCAACTTAGATAAATTAGACATGTATAAAAATTGGCCAGAGGATGAATGGGGAAGGTGTTGGGGCTCACATGTTTATAAAAGTCTGTGGTTTTTACCTACACTTACTCAGAATTAAGGCAAGAACTAAGTTTTCTGCTGTTAATTTGGATCACTGTGAATTTCTAGAAGCTTATTCTTCATTAATATATTTCAGAAAAAAAAAACAAAAAAAACCAAAAAAAACCCCCAGACAAACAAAAAGTGATCCCAGTTTTATACAGAATACAATTCAAACAAATTAGGAGATTAATTTTAGGAGTTGTAATTTTGACAACACATAGTGTTTCATTCAATTAAGGAAAATTCAGATTTGTTATTAATGCTTATAATCCATTCAGACAAAGTCAAGGTCTTTTTGGCCTCATGAGTTCAAACAAATGTCAGATGTTTCAGATGGAGAGATCAGCCCTTCCTGAGACAAAACACACAAAAAAAGGACACTAAATATATCAACTGGAAAGTAAAGAATGAAAAGTAATGAACATTTTTACAAAACAAACACAAAAATAAAATTAATAGATTAAACAGTTAAGAAACAGCAACTCCTAACTATACTAAAGTCCACTGAGTAATAGGATGTCTACCTGTACAGGCAAATTTATTGAATTAATAATTAAATTTTATACAGTAATTCTCAAACTAATATATGACATAGGGAAAACCATAGAAAGTGAAAAAAATCTTTTAAAAAGTTACGAAAAGGGGAAGACAAAAGAGTGAATTACTTGCAGTAGGCTGACAACTTTTCGATTTTTTTTTTTTTTTTTTTTAAACCTAAAACTTTGTTTTGACTTTTGGCAAAGCATCAGCCTCTTCAGAAAAGGTCAAGAAAAAATAATCATGGGGCTTAGTTTAAGAACACTACACAGGAGATAATTAGAAAGAATAAGACATTCTTAAAAAAAAATCAAATTCAGATAATGGAAATAATAGAAAACAGTATGAGCTCTGTCAATTTAAATGGGACAGCATGGTCAGGCAGACCTGGGCAATGTGAATGCCTTCTGCAAGGAGCAGAGAAAGGATTTCACAGTGCTCAGTAACAGAGCAATAAAATATTGAAAGAAACTATAGGTGCAGGAGTGGTGGGGGGAGTCAGGAGAGCCAGCAAAATTCCAGGATGGGTTAGGGAAGGCACAGAAAGTGAAAAAGCAAAGTCATGCAGGGTTGTGTCACTGCACAAACCCATGGTACACCCTGAAAAAATACTGTAAAGGCTTCTTGGAATGGAAAAGTTTGGAGAAGATGACTAGAGATCTAATAAATGGGATGGCTTCTGTGTGAAGATCAACAAAACCTGCGGTCTGGCCAAAACCACCGTTTATTCTGTTCTACTCCTGGCAAAGGCTGCCAGCATGTGGCCAGTGTGATTTGCAGTGCTGGCACTGTTAGTTAATAACTATTTGCTTGTGTGATGCCAAACCATTGATAAGACAAAAATCAGAGGTGATACAAGTGAATTTTGAATAGTTTATACCATAGCTTGAGCAGAAGTTAGTCAATTTGACTGATTCGTGACTTAAAGAGCCTTTACATTATCAGGTGTCCTCTGTGTTTTGAATTGATGGTTTTTTTCACATCTGCATCTCACCAGTCCACAGTAAGATGAAAGCTTCCAACTTCTCTGCCTTGGCCACTTTGAGATTAGATTCCCACAGTCTCCCCATGCAAATGCACCTTCAGTCTCCAGGGTAAGAGATGGAATTGCACAAGGCACATGTTCTCCTGAGAGATATGAGTCTTGTACAAGGTTTTCTAACAACTTCGGACTTGGATCTGGGATGGAATGCTTTCATCTATTAATTCCTGAATGCCATTTGATCTGCCTGTAGGAAAGGCTGCAGCTCCTCCTGAGCAGGATCTCCTACAGGTCAGAACCCCTTCAAAAGCCATTTTCAGTGCTCACATTCATACCAGAACTTTAATAATTTCCATGTTTAAGACCATTTAATGTACCCTGATGTTATTCCTCACCGGTAACAGAGAGCAAGTATAACACTGATCGCCTTGATGGGTTTATATTTGCCAAAGTAATGCTGATATCAGAGAGATATTTCAGTGATGTTTCATTCCACACTTACTGTGCAAGCCAGGATGGTTGTGCCTAATGCAAATTAAATTGCAGGTTATCCTGCAAAGAAGGCAAGCAGCTAATAGAATGAGCATTTTACTTAACATCATCAATTCTAGAAGTTTTTAAATCTAACCTCTAACCCATCCTTGAATTCCACATCCCCGGGTTCCTGTCACACATTGGTGAGAGCTCCATTTGTGCCATGTGTGACCCTTATACCCAATACTGGTTCATTGAGATTTCATGTAATTTCAAATACTTCAGAGAAAAAGCTGAATTTTAATCTACCAGATACTGTATTTGAACAAGCAAAAAAATTAGTGAGCCCGTTGCTTTCTGACTAACATTAGATAATGGAACAAGAAACAGAAATGATACAATTTAGTCAGAGTGTGGAACATTTTGCAAGCCCCAAGTTCTCCCTTGTAATAGTTTTTATATGGCTTCACTTTAATTTTGTTTCCAAAAAGCAATAAAGCAGAAGTTGTTTTCACAACGTGGACAGAAAATTGATCAATTAAGTGTTGATCATTGTCCAAGGGTACTTCAGAATTTCTAAACTCCTGCATATTTAATAGAAATCTTGTTTTTATTTTAAATAAAAAAATCCCAATAAAGAGATCAACGGTTAACCTGCTGATGATTTACATATTGCTATGTGCTATTATTTCTGCTACAATTATCCATTATGTTCTTCTGTTTGCTCATACTTAAAAGTCAGACTTGGAACATTTTGGTCCTTTTTTGCATTGATTGCTCTTTTTGCTCACCTTAAGTAAACTACTGTATAGCTGAAAATGAGACTCTGAATATAATAGCATATTGCAAGCAATTTACTGCTTGTACTGCTCGTTTCAACTCTTTTTTTTTTTTTCTTTTTTTTTTTTTTGACAGGAATGCAATTTGCATTTTCTTATTAATACTGATAAGAAGCCGGACATTACAGTTATTGGAAACACAAGTCAATTTGGTTTGCCCTTCATACAAAATACTCCTTTGTTACGAGACTTGGCAGCTCTGCAGTGCAAGATTGATAGGTCTGAATGCTGAATTCTTTGTAACTGAAAGGTTACCAGCAAAGACTATTTATACTAAAGCTGAGAGAGAATCTGATGCTACGTGCAGGTAAAAATTAAAAAAAAAAAAATTAAAAAAGGATATACCTGTGAATTTTAATTCTAAATTCTTCTGAAACAAATGTGAATTTTAACCAGTGCACTCAGTGTACAAGACAGAGTCATTGCAAAGGAGTTCTTGGAGCAATGCTGAAGCAGAAAGTACAAATGAACCTTCTGCAAGAACACACAAATCCTTTTTAGGGGAAGGGGATTTTTATATGCAGGCCAGCTCATAGGGGGTTTATAGCCAAGGTCACATAATTTTATAGACAATGAAACCGGTGTCAAGCAGGTAATAGGCTGCTGTGCTTAGAATATTTGTTTTTCATAAAAAAGGCAAGTATCATGTCTCCACTTCTCTTGCCAGGAAACTGGATATTTTATTTTAAAAATTTTGATAGAAAAGGCTTTTTTTTTTTTTTCAGTTTTTGTAGCTGTTGTTTGTTCTGTTTTGTTTTGCTTTTTTTTGTTTTTCCATAGGAAAGCTTTCTTCTCAATCCATATCTAAGGACATAACTTGATTCAGAAGCAAGAGGAACTTAGGCTTCTTAGTGCTTTTGTTCTCCTTTATAATTGAAAACTTCAAAAATAATAATTTTATGTTTAAAAAAAAAGTTGAGAGGGGTGGGAGAAGAATGAAAGGCAGCCCAAAAGAGAATGAGAAAGAAAATGGAGCGGACAATAAAACTATTTTTTTTCTTTTATTTTCATTATTATTAATTCTTCCACCTAAAACTTAGGTCCCTGAAGTACTGGAAGAAATATTCACTTCTCAATAAACGTCTCTCCTTTCAAAAGAACCCTCTGCTACCACCTTACCACTGTGGATAAAAAAGTTCCCATTTTTGATAGTTTGTTGAGGGTTTTTTCTGAATTCAAGCAGGAATAATAAAAGCAGTGGTCCAAGCCCATGCCCTGTGATAACACAGTGAGTTTTGCTGCTGATTTTTTAGGATTTGCATTTTGCAAAACTGTACGGATGAGGATTTTCCTCTCAGTAAAGGATCCAAGTGTGACAAGTGCACAGCTCAGGCTTTGCACTCACAGCTCACGAGCAGGTAATTTATTAGAGTTCAGCCTGGGCTGTGCCTCACCACATGGTGAATAATTTTGTTGATAGAGATATTCTTTTTATTTAGAGACATGCCCCTGGCAATGAAAAAAAAAAAAAAAAAACAGCCAAAAAGAAGGGATGCCACACAGTCCTTTGGTGCTTAAAATAGGGTTTGCTTCTTTATAGAACTTTATAGAAACACATCAGGGCTTGGGGATCATATGACACCAATTTGATTTATATAAACTCCCTCCACTGTTTGTCTTTGTAGGTTGTACCAGACTTCAAGGACAGTTTTCATGTTGGAATGACAGAATGGCAGGATTCAAGTAAACAGAACAGTCAGGGTTTTTTATTTTCTTCTCCTATTTAATATAATTGCTAGTTTTTTTCTCAGAGTGACCCTGAAAGTCACCTCAGTGGTAATGAAATTGAGCTGCATAAAAAAGCTGTCTGATTTGAAGAAAAAATTAAGGTCCCAGTTTTTCACAGGTAAGAAGCCCTTCACAGACTGACAATTTGTTTTTAAATTGACCATCTCCAACAGAATAGATGCCTTTATTACAAAAAGCACTACAGTTTTCTTGATGAGTGGGTATAGAAGAGAGAAATATGTCTTGATCTGCCATGTTTAGTTAACTTAATATCTCTTTTCTAACTTCACCACTCCTGCTTATCCTCCCAGCCAGCCAGCTCAGGGCTGCTCCTATTCCCTCTGTCCATGAGCCTTAAAGGAGATTTTAGGAGGATTCCAATTGGGTACACTGCACATACAACACCTAAAAGCAAAATTAATTGCTTTTTTATATAAATAATCATAGAATCATGGAATGGTTTGGGTTGGGAGGGACCTTAAACACCATCTCATTCCATGGGCAGGGACACCTTCCACTATCCCAGGTTGCTCCAAACCCTGTCCAACCTGGCCTTGGACACTTCCAGGGATGGGACAGCCACAGCTTCTCTGGGCACCCTGTGCCAGGGTTTCCCACCCCCACAGGCAAGAATTTCTTCCTGACATCTAATCTGATCTCTCCTCTTTTAGTTTAAAACCATTCCCCCTTGTTGTCGCATCACCACGTGCCAGCGTAAAAGTCACTCAGCAATGCTGGGCATGGGAGTGAGAAAATACACTGAGCTCAGCTCAGGAGCTTTGTGAGTGTCCATGGGATAATCGCTCAGTAATGGGAGAGAGTTTGGAGTACCTAAGCAAGGCATGGGGAGCTGGGATGCTGACTCCTGTTTCCCTGGAGGTGTGGGCACTCTCAGCTCTCACTCCAGCAAGTTTGCCTCACCTTCACTCTCTGATGTTGCTTTACTCTGTGCATTCCTTGGCCACCTTAAAGCATTAAAACATTTGCATACGAATAAATCTATCTTCTCTGAGGATCAGTAGACATTGCCCAGCATTCATATGACATATCCTATTAGATCTTTTAGGATATTAATTGTACAGGCTGCTCATTCCACCCAATTTCTCTAACTTTGGGAAGAACTATGCCTTCCCCCCAGCTTTGCCACTGTTGTCCCTTTACAACACTTCCAAACCATTCCTTATCTATTCTGTTATTCTCACATCTGAAGTGTTAACAAACAGAAAGTCTGATGCTGTTCATACTGAAGCCAAAGGATGCCTCACTGACACCATAAAAATCAGATGTAAATAAACTGGGCCAATTATTTGTAGATATTTTTTGCCTTGACTCTCTCCCAGCTCCAATTTTTCATTTTAATTGAAAGCAGCTGAGTTTAAGTAACACAGCCTGCTTGCTCTTGGGTGACTTCTTCAATCTCTGACGGTAGCTGCTACATGTGCTGTCTCTTCACACAGCAGTGTACCCACCAGTTACTTCTGTGTTAAGTTATATCCAGTAATGATTTTGTCCCAGTATCAATCAGAATCATAAAGCAGAATGGATAGCTAGACGTAGGAGTCAAGATTTTGATTGACAGTGAAGAGCAAACAATATTTCCAGCTCAATAAATATCAGTGAGCTATTGATAAGCAAGATAA
This sequence comes from Daphoenositta chrysoptera, assembly GCA_013397915.1. Taxonomy (NCBI): domain Eukaryota; kingdom Metazoa; phylum Chordata; class Aves; order Passeriformes; genus Daphoenositta; species Daphoenositta chrysoptera. The sequence goes on from VZRO01004341.1 coordinate 999,454, forward strand.
ACTGTAATAATCTCTGGAGCAGAATATAATACAAGAATAGTATAAGAAATACATTTAAAAAATATAAAAATGCTAAAATTTTAATTTGGGTGGAAGAAGCAAAATCAATTATTTGAAATCTTTTGAGCACTTCTGCAAAATGTGGTTCACAATTCTGTATGAACAGATGTCATGGAAAAAGGAAAAGTAAAGAGCTTGTTTTCATTAATTCGGCAGATGTAATGAAAGGACCCAAAACAAACACAGAAATATAAAGGAGAAAAGGTTAGTTTTGTATTTGTGAAATTAATGTTCACTTCTTATACCCAAAATATTAAAAGAATAAATTTTATCACCACATATGATATGTCTAATATTATATCTGGTCTAAATATAAGGGCAATAATGTTCATAAGAGAAATCGCTAAGGATCATTTGCAAGAGTTGGACAGACAGAAACAAAATAAAAGGAACTGTGAGCAGAAAACTGTTCACGAAACAAATTCCAAACTGTGAGTGAAAACTCTTTTTCTGTTTGTTTGGTGCAGCTGACCAGGTTTACAGGTGGATATATTGGGGATCTCTGGACATTCATTTCCATGGTGCATGTATTATACATCTCCAAAACCTGCTAAAGCTGAGTATTGTCATCTACATAACTTTTCTTTCCTTTTGGGGCAGGGCAGATGGGAAATAGAAAACACTGATTTCTTGTGCCTGGGAGTCATCATGTCATCTTCTCATTAATCAGGGATAAGCCCAGCCCTGGAAGATTACAAATTTTGTGGCCAATCCTTACATTTTCAGTCTCTAGAGATCCTTTCAGGAAGCATGGCAAACCAGAAGTCAATACTTGGACTTAGGGAGACCTGGATGAATAAACAGGTTATCTCTCTCCTTTCTAAAACATCTCATGCTGCACTGCAACTTGCTTCAATAATCTAGCACAAAGAAAATGAAGCAGTTCAAAATTTTAAAGTGATTCTAAATCTTGAACTTCTGTGTGATTTTCTAAATTTATTTAGTAAACCCTTGATTTAGGTAGTGGATTCACACCTTATTCTCGGCTGAGAAACTGTTTATATTTTCCCCCAACTTGCATAGCCAATTGCAGACAGGAAGGCTTTGGAGAACCTTCTGTGCCTGTGAGGAGGTAAGAGGTAAGGTGAGTTTGACTGACAATTAGTTTTTGATGTAGAGCAACTTGGAATGATGTTTTGGGGATAAGAAATATTATTTATTTTATGACAATATTTTTGCACAGTGTAAAAGGATATTATGATTTATCTGCCTGCTCAATGTCTAGTGGACAAAAATCTATAAGGAAACAATTTCAATTAGTCTTCTAGTGGCACATTATTATTTTGGTAGATTCAGGATTGGGATGCATCTAGATTAAGGCTTTAAAAAGTGTTTTGTTGAGGGGTTTTGTTTGCTTGTGGTTTTTTTGGGTATTTTGTAAAATATTTTTTTTTCTATAACAGAATGTCAATACTCAGGAAGGAAATTTTTCTGGGAGACACAGAATACAGCTATTTAGGAAGATAAAGACCTTCTGAATCATGAATATCCTTCTAAAAACTCTGTGGCTGTACTTGATTTTGACCCACATAAGAATAATATGATATAGGGTCACATCAGAGGTTTCTCTGCAGCCTAAAGGGTTACTTTGGTCCGAGCCTTGTTTGTGTTTAATCCTTTCAAAATCTGTGTGACATAAGAGTGCATTAAAGCCTAAGTCTAAAAACAAACTACAAAAGGGAAGATCTTTTGCACTAAGTGCTCACTGATTTCTAGTGGCTCCATTTTGGGGAGGAAGGGATGTGCACTCATCAGAGGCATCTAAAACTTGTTCAGAGATGTCAAAATTACTATAATCAGCCTCCACTCATAATCAGCTTCAGTGAGTAAGTATTCAGCTAATCTAAAAATTGATCTCAAGAGTGTCTCCAGCCGCACGTTCAAGTGGGACCCGAAATGAGGAAGCGCCCTTGGGACTCTGGGTTCACTCCCCGGCCAGGGAGGCTCCAGCACCATGGGGAACCAACCTGCTCTGCTCCAGCCTCATCCTCCAGCAAATCCTCTCCCTCAGCTGGTATCAATTTGCTGCTATGGGATCTGCTCCTGGCTATCACTGCGGGCTGATGCAGATACAGCCACTAAGCGCGTGCATGGATCTGGGGGTCTCTGTTTATAACCGGGTTCTATGTCCAGCACCAGCTCTGGGGCCCATTGCTTTTCTTCAGTGAGAGTAGGATGACCTACATGGTCCTTCCCTATAGCCAAATCATGAGATTGTGGTAGTCTGACAAGTGCCTGATACATGTTTTTTCCCCACTTGTGGAAATGTTACAGTTTTAACATGCATTTTTACTAATGAAATTACCATATTTTGTCTCCTGTCTATTCATTGTCATCAACTTAGCTCAAAATAAAATAAAGAAATCTAACAATTAGGATTCAGTGTCTGGGAACGATGTTGCCTTAACTGAGAGCTCTGGAAATGGCATTGTCATTTTAGCACAAAGAATAGCAACAATTTGCTCAGTGACACTGAAAGGCCACCCACGCTCTTTTACCTCTCACAACATTGATTTGATGGGATCCATCTCAAAGGGAGAGAGAAAGTAATTTTAGCTATGAAATTCTTGCCTTTTCCCTTTTCTGCAAGGCTGGACACTGGTGATTATATGGTGTAAACACCTCTCCATCATCACACAGGCTGTGAACATCAGCAGTGAGCACAGAGGATCACCTGAGATGGGGTAATAACAGCCTCCCCTCAGCAACAGAGAGGACCAGATTGAAGCAAGACCTCAAGTGAATTGCATCTATATAGGATTGAACATGGATATCCATTCTGGGCTGCTATTAATTTACATTAAGGAAAGAAAAAAGAAAAGAAAAAAAAAAAAAAAGACAAGTGTTGGACTGACCAGTTTCACCTTTCTCCTTGTCATTTGAGATAAAATTACCTAAGGCCATTTCCTTAGCCATAAGTTTGTCAGATTTCTTACATTTTAGGTTTCAGCCTTTGCAAATAAAAAGATGGGGACATCTGTTACAAGATTAAATCCTTCTTATCCTGTTACCTATCCCCTCAACTATTTTGTGCCTGCCCAGTTCTCTCACAAGTGTCTCATACTTGCACTTTTCCTCTTGCATACTGAATGACAACCCTATATTGATCTGGCAATAAAAAATCTCCTAATTTAAATCCCCTTCAGGCTTTTCTTCTGTCGTGACAACTTTGGGAAATCATCCAAAAGAATGGAAAATTATTTGGATGAGGAGAGGCATGAAAAAGTGTATCTTTAAAGAGAACAATTGTATGTAAGCCCCATGTCCTTCCTCTTTCTCAGCCTTACAGAACTGCCTCATTTTCAGAAGCCTCTTAGCTCTCTGGCCCCATTCTTTGGGGAAAAAAAGGAAGAAACAGGGCTAAGTAGCCATGCCCTGACTCCCATCAGTCCAAAAGGGCACGCCAAAAGGGATGCCCAGCCCAAGGGCCCTGAGTCAGGCCAGCATTACTACTGACAACACCACATCACCTGGGGACTGAAATGAGGTGTGGGGCATTGAGTGGGACCAATTAATCACTTCACAGTTAATTAACACCATCAATCAATCAGTTTGGGGTTTGCTTACATTTTTTATGACTTCCAAGTAATTGCCAAAGTTATCTAAGGCTGAAGGTTCAGGTAAATAACTTGGTGCACATGGATTACTGGTGGGGGTGGAAAGCGTCTCTTTTCCTGAAGTCTTTCACCATATGGAGCTCTGAAAATTAAAGATTTTTGTTGTTGTACTGTGCTGTAAGTTATTTGGGTTCCACTGAAAACAAATAATGTAAACCAGGTGGGATTTTATCTTCTTCCTCCTCCTTCATTCTCCATCCCAGGAGATGGTGGATGCATAGTTTCCTTATTGGAAATATTTCAGTTCCCTTGATCATAACATGTTTCTTGTGCTTTGTTGCGTGTTGTTGTTGTTAACCAGACCATTAAGTGGTAATACATTTTTCTTATATTGCTTTTTACCATGGTGACTCGAGGAAGTCAGATTCTAGAGCAGTTATTTTAAATCTGAATTTAGAGGACCTTGGATAGGATCCTGACTTTGAAACACCTTGTTATGTCATCACAGAAACACATTTTGGCACTCCCTGTTTAAAGATACCATAAATGGCATAGATGATCTTTTATTCATAATTTACTGTTGCAGCTGATATGGATGGATTTAATTCTGCTTTTTCTTCACGTATAAATGCATTCTTTAAATGGCTTTGAACACTTTTAAAGTATAAATTTCCCATACAATATGTTGGGACAACTGGTTAATTAGAGCTGATTTCTTTTTTTCACTTTTCCAAATTTTACTTTCATGTGCACACTACTCTGAGAATTATGTTTATTTTCCAGTGTTAATGATACCAAAACTGATAAAGCTATTCACAAAATCAGCTACCAAAAGTTGTTGTTCTATGTTTATCCTGCATTTCCTCGGACAATTCCTGGTAGTCACTGGCAACCATGATAAGTCCCAAGCTAAATTGCTATAACTACAACCACAAGGATGTAGAATTATGGAATTATAGAATCACAGAATGGTCAGGGTTGGAAAAGACTTACATGTCATCACATTCCACCTCCTGCCATGGGCAGGGATAACTTCCACTATCCCAGGTTGCTCCAAGCCCCATCCAACCTGGCCCTGGACACTTGCAGGGATCCAGAGACAGCCACAGCTTCTCTGGCCAACACGTGGACTGATCCTAAGTTATTATGACAATTGTTATCCTTAAAAGTTATGAATATTTTGGAAAATTATGAGTTGTGAAAGGAGCTACATGCACAAGTAAGAATTCATTTGATCAATCCCAATTTCAGTGCTATTGACTGCATATTCCTGAGGAACAAGGAAATCCATATATCAATAGTTGTCATCTCCAAAACCCAACAAATTGAATTAGTGTTAATTCACGTTTCATTATAAAATTATTTTTATCAATCATCTAGGGGCTCTATGTAACAAAGCCTACAGTGCATGACAGAGAAAGAATGCAAGGAAATTAAATCAGGAAAAATTACAAAATACATTATCTAGATTAAACCTATGATTCTGCAGATATTTAAATTCAGCATGAAATTGATCCACAATATTCCAGAAGGGAAGGGATTGCAATTTGCATAGAAGTACCCAGACTAGTTTCCTTTGTGTCATCTCCCTCTCCTTGCAGGTGAGAGGTTTGAGGGATGACAGTAGATATATATTTCCCATGTCTTCCCAAGCACCTTTCAAAAGCAGACATGCATTATAATAACAATAATAATAATGATTTTCACATATTCTCAGTGCTTATGGATTTTGAATAAGAATTATATATAATTAAATTTTGAAGATCTTTAGGGTTTTTCTTAGTTCATAATCAGACAAACATCCATTCACAGCACTGCCCACCAAGCCCAAGAACCAGTAGCTGCAATTTCCTGCCTTTGGCACATAGATGCATAAAGGCCAACGATAATTCCAGTTTTTAAGAAGTTTCCATCTTGTTCTATATATGGTGATTGCACTGGCTCAAAGCTCCCAGTTTCACCTAAAATTAGCTCTCAAACCTTTCTGACCTTACACACTTTTATTTTCTGCAAGTGAGTCACTTTACCCCTGGTAAAAGCAGGGCAGGCATGAGCAGTCTCCTGTCTCCTGTTGTCCCTCCTTCCTTGCTCCATGGAAAACAGAGCTTGGTGGGGTATCTGGGAGCACGACTTACTGAGGTGGGTGTTGAACTCAGGGGCTGTGCATCAGCCTGAGCTCTTACCTGGGAGAGAGCAGGACTCCCTCCACACCCCTCTTTTATTGGTGTGGCCACTTGTGCACATTCATTGTGCAGTTATGCTCTTGAATCCTCTTTGTTCTGATGTTTTGTGCTGGAAAACAAGATCTGGGAACGCTTTAGTGGATCCTGGTGACTTCCTGCAACCACTCTCAGAGGGGATTTCATGGGCTGCCCCAACCTTGCAAAGACAGGCATGGGGCAACTCCAGCTACCCCAAAATGTGCTGCAGAGAAAGATATTTAGAGATAAACTTCTTTTGTTTTCCCAAATATAACTAAATATTCTCTTACTCAAAATATCTTGAAAATTAGTCATTTGCAGTGGCTTTGTTTGCACAATCCTGTTCTCTCAAAGCTCTCCTCCATGCACACACACACAGAGCCCCTGGAGGGATTTTTGTTGACCACCCACCCCCCAACTAAATAACATTAAGAGCCACCACTGCTGGGCACACAATCAAACCAGGCTGAGTTAGAGCAGTTGAACAGATTATACTTATTAGCCAAGTGACTGCAGCTGACTTTGTGCACAGGTTGGGCTTTCTTTTACAATGACAGCACAACAGTTCAGCTTAAACCTCTGTGGAGGTGATTTAAGTAAGGTCTGCTGCTTTATGATTTGGGCTTTGAAAGTGCCTTTCTGTGGTCTCAGTCAAATAATTTAATTTTACCCCATGATGTTTCAAACACTTTCCTCTAAAAAAGGGAGAACACTTGCTTGACATGAAGGACCATAAAGTAATTAAAGATGTTTTTGTTAACTGTTTATTTGAAATGCTGAAAGGAGATCAATATGTTGATTTGTGTGAACAGATACTAGTTTGCATGAGCAAATATTTGAAGATGTAAGCAGTGTTAATTCTTTTTCCTAACTAATTAATACCTTCAGAACACTGAAAAAAAAAAGTCCTCCAATTCACTGAATATAGGAGTATACAAGGCCTGAAATTCCCTTCAGTTAATTCAGGCAATTACTGCCAAAATTTTTTTTAAGAGGTCTGAAAGCTTCATCTTGATGGAGTCACTGCAGTTACCTGCCAGGACAACCTGAAAACTATTCAATAATGGTAGTTCGGGTCCAATTTGAAAAGTAGCCCAAGACAGGAAGCAATTTTCTCATGCCATAAAACACTTTCAGATTACAAAAGTCCCATACTGGGGTGAGGGAGAACCAAGAGGTTTCAGAAATTTTCACCATAAAGCAAAATTATAAAAACTTGCTGTTGGAGGTGTTCACACAAGGTGTGACCGAGCCAAGCTTGGCTCTTCCCCTGTCTGCTTTAGCATTTTCAGGCTCCTGGAGATCAGTGTCTGCCAACCTATTACATATTCCTCTGCTGATCTTCTGCTGGATGGGGCTGCTTTTCACAGATAAATAAATAGTTTTTGTACAAGTAGATGTGTAAGGGTGAGGAAAGGAGGCTGAAGTACTTGACTCAAAACAGGACATGTGTCCTATTTCCAGGTTGGGACCATGATACTCAGAAAGTCTTTATCACTGTGGTTCCTCTTGGTATAGAAGCTATTTTAGAAAAGTAATCTTGGAGGTCTTAATGATCCTATAGTCCTTTACCCCAATGGGGATACATGCTCATATGTCTGAGGAAGGTTGTGTTCAGATAGTTTGCATCAGACAAAAACAGACGTACTTTTATGTCTGTATTACTGGAATTAGAATTTTCACCCCCAATTTGTATAACATTTGAAGCAAAAGTTTTCTCAAAACTGTTACTTTCCCATAAAATTCTTTGCTTTGTTACAGCAAGTCAGAATTTTCTAATTAAACATTCTGCTTAAAAAAATTTTAAAAATCCCATCTAAGTACTCAGTAATTATTTTTTCCACCAGTAAAGTTGTTGGTGGAAATTGTTTCAAGCTGGAGTCAAGTTTAGAAGACCATTGTCAATATGTAAAATAAACCATTTAAGCATAAAGTCTGCTATACACAGAGGTCATGGTGGACTGACTTGACTTATATTTGCTGCAGAGAGGCAACAAACTATTATTTTTCCCACCTTCTGCTCAGTCAACCATCTCAGCTCCTATTGATTCCAACAGAGATTCACTTGCTTTAAGGTTTGATTTGCAAGTTATATATTTTGCATCTGACCTATTACCAAGATACATTTTTCCCATATTCTCTATTTCTGTCCATGCATTTTAGTCCAAACAAAATTTTACAAAGGAATAGAACATCTAATTATATATCTCCACATTTAAAAAAACCCCTTCTTTTATAAAGTTAAATCAGAAAATAAGCAATTTTTAAACTGTTCATAAAGACCTATCATTTTGTCATATTGATCTTTTCTAAATCATGATCAGAAAATGAAATTAAAATAATTATCCTTGCCTTCATAACTTAGAAGCATCTTAAAAGAATAGGCTAGGTTTTTAAATTTTGTCTCTCTGACTTAAGACATTGTTCAGTGGACAAGATCTAAAAACTATGCAGGTGCCTAAAGGGTGACTCAGGTGAAACTGAGGCATCTCAGTAAAAGATTTTGCTCAAAACGTCTTTCTGGCTGTGAGGTACTTCCCTGGGCATGTCGGGGTTGACCTCCTCTGCTCCCCACTGCTTCTCTCCTGCACCCATCAAGCTGATCAGAACTCAGAAATCAGTGGGTTTTCTTTCCTTAAATCTCTTGAGGAATTTGATCTAATAGCTGTTCAGAGATCACAGCCAACAAACCTGGGAAGAATACAGATGAAGTGACTTTATTTTTAAAACTTGGCCCTTGAGAGAATGATTGGTAGTGGTGCTCATGTGTTATATATGCTGTTTCTTACAGTGTTTGCCCAAGAAATGAAGAATATATATTTGATTTCACCTTCTGCCAGGGAAAGTGCAAGCCCACATTCCCAGCCCCACAGTGCAGTTCCTTAACCAGTGCACTGCAGGCTGCTGGTGGGTTTCTGATCTTGAGACCAGAGGTATTTTCCAAAGACAGTTTAATCTAGCAGCCGAGAGTTTAATTGCTTCCAGCAGGGAAGGGAGCTGCACTCCAGGCTGCTGCGTCTGTACAAATGATCAAACATTTGGCAGCTTCACAGGCACTGGGCCTGCTGCTGGCCCTTTCTAAAACAAACCCCTGTCTGTGTGTGAAGGGATGGGCAGAAGTGTGTCTCCCAGGATGAGGGGTTCAGATGAACCATTCCCCCACCTCAGCCACCACTTGGCCAGCAGACAGCTAAGCCTGGATGTGGCAGGATGGGAAAGCCTTGTCCATGCTCAGCATTGATTAACTCCACATACCACACTGCCCTTATCAGGTCCTTTCCTCAATAGCCTCATGGAGACTTTCCCCAGTGTTCACTATCCCAAAGATGTTTTGTGCAAAACAAGTAGCCCTCAATAAACTGCATTTGTTGAAACACTTCTGAGGGATTTTTTTCCCCCTTAGTTATTTAAATAGTACATTACTATAGCAACTACTGCCTCACTATCTTTAATGTATTAAATTTCATTACACCATATGCGGCAGGAGAATATTATTATTTTACTTTACAAAGGTGGGAGCGAGATACAGATACTAAATGGGTGTTTACATAGAAAAGCTAAATTAGAATTTCAGCAAAGAAGGTGCATCCAGGTTAACTCTATTTTAGCAGCCACTGGTAGCAACAGGAGCAAAGACAAGCCAGTGTGGACTGGTGACTGGTAGCCCAAATCTTCCAGCTCCCACTGCTCCCCTGAAAAGGGTTCATGTGTTGAACTCATGTTCGTGCACATTTTGCAGCCACATGTTATTTTGCCTGAGTGACGAAGGGCAGGACCTTTCTTTCCATGAATCATAACATAATATTTTGATCCTTTTCTGCAATAAGAACAGAGTCCTGGAGAAAGCTGGGGCATCATCCAGCACAGAGCCACAACCCCACCTCCATCCCACTGCCGGGTCAATCCTGCATGGAGCAGGCAAAGCTCTGCATCACACAGGGTTCTGTGTGTCTGTGTGCAGTGCCCCACACAGGAACACACGATTTAAGATGTGTCACTTCTCGAAGTCACCATTATTTAACTGAGAAAGCACATGAATTGATAGCACTTTATTAGCATTGCTAGCACATCCCTCCTGCAAAGCAGAGTGGCAAGGGAGGTCACTCCCTCATGTGAAAGAAAGGTGTTGTATTATTCCAATACTCGTTTTGATCTTTAATTTATTTGCTTCATGTAAAAAAAAAAAAAAATCAGTGACAGATATGTTGATTCAGAACATCTGTTAAGAGTAGTGCTCTGAGGTCTATCAGAGAAAGACAAGTTTGAAAAGGAAGTCATATTTTGAAAAAGAAAGAAAAATCAGAAGTCAGATATAACATGAGGGTATTTTTTTCTTAAAACCCTTCCTGAAAATTATCCTGCAGCTATTGCTTCAAATAGATTTTCTTTTTTTTTAATTCTTCAATTAAGATGTTAGAAGAAGTAAGTTTAGATTTAGATTTAACTTAACCAATGAGTCAATAATTATAAAACACTGCAAATGATGAGGGCATTTAGTATTAACCTGAGTTTGGCCACTAAGACAGGTAGCTAATATACATAGGCCTGAGACACAGTCTACAAAAGTCATCTGAAGTCTCCCTAATAACTTCAAGAAGCTGCAAACAAAACTATTGAATAGAATATTGCAAAGCCTGACCATGCCCTGCACCAGATTTTGCACGGGAAACTGTTCTTAACTCTGAAATCATCTTCTGGAGTCTCAGGCTGTGCTTTTTAAATGTTCTGCTGCTAGTCATGACGGCTACAAAGAAGAGCTTGAGAAACTTAGCTGGAGGTATGACACTGCAAGAACATATCCCTGAGTTTTCAAAGTCTGAAATAGAGTTTGTGAGAAGCAGGAATGCAGCATGCATCTGAGAGGCTCGTTAAAGCCCAGACCCTGGAGTAAAAGCTGGCAGAGAATTCGGTGTGTGAAGACCTAAAGAAACAGTGAATTCCAAATCAATATGTAACACAATTGTTACTGTAACTGAACGTCCTTCTCTTTTTCCATTCAGACTCCACTTTCCCGTTGGCCATATCCCTCTTATCGTGAGACTAAACAGCAGAGATTTCATTCATTTCACTGCCCCAGTAACTAATCTATCTCCTGAACTACTTCTACGAACAAGATCAAAAGTGGTGTTGAAGAATAGGTGATTGTTACCAGGTTTAAGAAAAAAAAAA